>JADRCD010231422.1:0-28756 GCA_019843815.1 Montemys delectorum
GGGGGGAAGGGGTGCAAATAGAAAAGATACAGAACAAGAAACACAGAAACGCAGCAAAGACTACACAAGGGTTAAAGGCATAAATACTTAATGGCACTTTAGAATCTTGCCTCTACCACATATGCCCTTGCCTGGTTCCTCAATCCTCATACCTCAAATCTGGTAAAAGTTGCCAAGGGTTACGCTGGTAAGGGGCTAGAAAGATGGCTCAACAGTTAAGTGCATTAGCTGCTGCTCTTCCAGAGGACCAAAGCTCAGCTTCCAACACTGATTTTAAATCTTAAAAAACAATTTAATACTAAATTAATATAAATGCAAACATTGTTAATGCATTAGCTACTGTGTAGAAAGCCCCTAAATTAACCATAGCAGAAACATTTTTTCACTGTCCATAGATCCCTCATTCCTCAGTCCCCTTGCAGACATGTTGAATCAAAGGGAGGCAAGTATCAGGTGTCATCTGAGGACTGAAGCTGGGAAAAACTGGCTCTTACTTCACCTTTCTCTTCCCATCTTTGCAATGGTGTAGACTGTGTGCTGAGGTAAGACTGAGCCTCATCACCCACTCACCACATGTCCAACAGCTGCCCCAAAGAAACTCAACTTGTATCAAATTCTTAAGTAGGTCTTTGTTGTATTTCAGAAATAGGAAACATTTGCTGAGCACCTAGAATGTCCCAGGCACCATATGCAGTGCTTTGATGTATTTTTAATATATCTTTTCTTGTTACTGTAGAACAGAAGGTCTGATTTGGGGATACTTCTGGCACCCAGGAGCTATGGCAATGTCCACTGACATTTTTGGTTGTCACTACTGAGGTGTTCCTAGTAGCATCTAGTGGATGAAGAGCAAGACATTGCTAAACACCCTTGTAATGAAAGTTACACCAGCCCAAAGAAAACTCCTCCCTTTGAAGCCAAGACCAGGTCTCTCTCCAAAAGTCATTCTTTTTCCAGATTTAAACACAGGTTATATGTAAGTGCATCTATACATATACACCCATATTTCATTTCCTTTTATGCTCAAATGGGGACAAATCTCACACAATGCTCAGCTGTGTGCCTCTTGGGTTCACTCTGCACCAGAACCCACACACCCATGGGTCTCTGGTGGCTGACCAGTCTTTTAGATGTTAATTTCTCAGTATACCACAAAAGAAACCCTAGAACTTTCAAGCAAGCTCACTCATGGCCCCACCCTTGATTCCACTAGCCTAGGAGGAATGTGAGCATCTACAAATTGCCTGGAACACCAATCAGGATTTCAGCCTAGAGGAAATGGCACTCTCAGTGACAAGACCTCCAGACCCCATATCACTACTCCCAGATACCATGTCTCACCTTGCTTTATTCCCTTCCCTACCAGCACTTGAACAGACCATCAACTCCCTTGACCCACCTACACCATCAACTACACATCCTCTCTCTCCATGGCCACGTCTCATAGCACTTAGGTTCCTCTCCCCAAAAATCACCAAGCCCTTGCCTGCTCAAGTTCACCTTTGCTTCTCAACTGACCATTAATTCTAATAATACAGGATAAACAAATGGGGCAGCAAGGCTAAAAACATAACAGCTCAGCTTACAACGATGGCATGTGCCTTTAATCCCAGCACTGGGAAGGCAGAGCCAAGCAGCCTTGAGTTTAAGGTCAGTTTGGTCTACATAGTGAATTCTAGGCCATCCAAGGGTATACAGTGAGATGCTGTCTGAAAACAAAACCAAGGCTGAGAATGTAGATCAGTATTTGCCTAGTGATTCCAAATACCACAGCACACAGGTCTAAACCAGTACCAGTGCTGCTGCATGCCCCTCCAGTTTCAGAGAAACAACAGGTGGCAGCAGGTGGAGATTAGAAGCCTTACACTTAGCTGTAGAAACTGAAGTCCTAAACAGAACAAAAGGCCAGTCAACTTCATGACTATTTGGAAGAGATGGGCTGAGAAATGAAATGTGGGTCTCCATTGTGGATGGTGGTACTATGACATGGTAGTGATCTCACTAAAGAAATCTAGAGGACCTAGGGCAAAGATAGAGAACCAAGCAGCAGGCCACTGTGAAGCTGCAAGATAAAGTGGTACCAGCGAGGGACTGCCACCCTGATCAAGTAGCAGCCCACCTTTCTTCACCTGCACAGCTGAGTCTGACAAGCAGCTCCAGCATGGTATTTTAACAGGACAATGGCAAAGCAGAGGCAGTAAACCTCTGAGGGCTTCAAATATTAAAGATATAGGAACATAATCGCGACGGGATACCAAAAGTGGCCTAAAAACAAAGGACCATAAGACACAGAAAATAATGTGCCTACTATCTCAAACTGCTGCGGGAAAAAGAGAATCCCTAATGTTCTTGTTTCTACCCACCACAAACTACCCTGCAACCAAAGAAAGCCTGTTAGCCTGCAGAGAGCCACCAAGTATCTATCTCACACTGAGGAGACAGTGAGGTTCCAAATCACTCATTTTGCTCATCAGAGAGGCATGCTCATTTGCCCCAGGCTGTCTAACACTGGGTCCTTAAGGCCAGTGACTCTCAATATTTCTAATGCTGCAACCTTTTAATAACGTTCCTCATGTTGTGGCAACCGCCACCCAACCATAAAATTATTCACTGCTACTTCATAACTCTAAGTCTGCTACTGTTAGGAATTGTTAATGTAAATACTGATATGCAGTATATCTAATATGTGACCCCAAAAGGGTCATGAGAACCACTGTTTTAGACAAAAGGCAGACGACAGGCTCTTTAGTTGCTTGCTGCTTTCTAAACCAGAGGGTGAAATCACAAGCAATTTCATTCCCAATAAAATGAACACCTTGAATATTTACTAATAAGGGATGCTTTGCACCCAATACCTGTTGACTCCTAGATGAAATTCTGCTCAACATCTGAGTCAAGATATACTTTGTATTATCAAAGAGGAGCCAGGGGCGGGAGGGGGTGAAAGGCAAGACAAAGTTTTACTTTTAAATGATTACAAGCACATCAAATAACATGTAACAAGTTGAGTCCTAGCATCTAGTGATTTGGGTTAGGATACACTAACAGCAGCCAGCAAAAGCATATCATATTCACTCTCCTAAATTATCCAGGATAGAGTACTATAAGGCTGGCTGCTCTTCATAGGAGTTACACATAGCTATTTACTACTTTTTCATAGATAACGCCCCTGACCTTTAAGAAAGTAGAAGGGAACAATTTACTCCCTTTCTTTCTTCAAAGAATTTTTTTCTACTAGACTAATAAAAAAAGTCAACATTATACCCATTACTTGCATGAAGACACAGGAAAACAGGTGACATACACTCCTTAAAGACATACAAGATAAGATGAAACTTCAGGTACGTAATAAGTCTGTACAAAACGCTAGATTTGATACTCTCAAAAAGTGAAGGATCCTACAACGGCATAGAGAAATAATTTAATGCCTTCCAGAACAGAACTCAGGCTCTGTGGAGGTTTCCTATTCTATGGGGGGGTCAGATCTCAGGCCAACCCACAGAGCAGGCCCTTCTGCCTCCTATCCGTTTATGCGGTAGTTTTCATGGATTTCTGGTCGGATGTCACACACAAAGGCCAAGAGGTTATCCAGAACTTCATCTCTGTTCTGCTTGAAGTAGTTCTGGAGGATGGTCATCTTCTCCTGGGTCTCTTTTTCCACCTCACTGCTACAGCTGCCATGGGACCCCAGTGCCTGTAGGGGAGAAGACAGGATACAGGGGACATCAGGAAGATTCTCCAGTTGAGTCATTTAACAAGCAACCTGCTGGCCTATGGAAAAGCCCCAGCTCCTTCATAAGAGAATGCAACATATCAGTGGCAAGCATAGTAACCTGTGCGTAAAGCTGTGTGACGAACCAGGCATACTCCATTCACTACTATTCACAGTACACAGTCCTGAGTAAAGACTGGAATCAACCTAAAGATTTAACAACTACGGCACTGCCCACACTGGTGCACACGTGATCTCAGCTACTTGAGGTAAGTACAGAACTGCTTAAGCACAAGAGGAAAAATAGAAAACAAAGATGCAACGACTGACTTAATTCAGTCCCCAGTAGCAACAGTAGCACCACTACCAGCAACTTCATGCATGTGCATACATATAATCTAACAACTGAAAGTGGCTACGAACTATGACACATCTATATAAGAGAATATAGTTCAGCAATATGACTATAAAATATGCAGTTTATAGACAAACAATAGAACAATATCACTGATATTAGCATTTACTGCAGAGGACCCAGTTTGGTTCCCAGCACCCACGTGGTGGTTCTCAACCATGTAACACATGCTCCAGGGGATCCAATGCTCTCAACACCTATATGAGGGCAATCGAAAATCTTTCCCTTGGATATTCAACTAGGCCAATAAACTGTGAACCACTGTTAACTGTATGGGACACTACACAGCTCTGCTCTCCCTTCCCACTTCTACAAGGTCCTCTGCATCCTTTTTCCACACCACGATCTGTCTCTGTCTATCACTTTATGAATCACAGCTGCCTACTACAGTAATAGATCTCTATACTATACTGACGGGAGGTCCCATTTTATCACATTTAGATTGTCACAGCAGTGTTCACAACTATAGGTTTGTAGGATTTATTGTAAGCTAAACTCTATGAAGGCATGGATGAAAACTGCTGTTCCTGCTTGATCTGCCAGCATGTAACATGGTAACCTATGTCAAGCGCTTCTAAGAATACGAAACAAATAAATGAAAATTAGAATTTGATATAGTAAGTAAATGTGACTATCCCAAGAGATAAACCATACAACAAACAGGGCCAGGGTGGGAATAGGGACTAAGTGGTAGAGAACTTGTTAGCACGCAAAGGCCAAAGAGTCACTCCCCTATACCACCAAAACCAAGTAAACCCCCAATCTCTCAAAACTGCACTAGCAGCTCTACACTGTGATGGCTCTTTTCAGGTCTGCACAAGAAAGGAAGGCAACAGTGAAGACAAACAGAGGGAGGCCCACCGCAGCTTCCTTGGCCTTGAACTCCTTTTCCCTCTGCAGGCGGTACTGTTCAATTTCAGCCTGGGCTTCTTCTTTGGCCTGCTTCAGCCTCCGGTTCTTTCCTGTTTTCAAAAGAGAGAAAGACATCAAGAAGTGTCTCAAGGCAGAACAGCAAGTAGATGCTGATAATGAATTTTAGCAGTCAGTCAAGAAAAAAAATAATTTAAACACCAGAGAAGTACAAAGGAAAGAGGGAATGCAGATCTAAACAACAACGTAGGTCCTGCCTCCAGCCTTTAAGTGGAGACAAAACAGGAATATTCTTTAGAGCTGTGAGCAGTGTAAGAGGCCCTCAGTCCAAAGTCCAGAACTGGACACATGGGCACACATACCCAAAAGGAAACCTGGGAAAACAAAGAAAATACTGTGGAATGTCACGGCGTAGTCTCAATTTCATTAATAAAATATTAAAAACCTGCTAACATAAGATAGGTGACAGCCATCTGGGGAGCTCTTCCTCACCCCAAATAGTGAACAGCTAGCTAGCTGTGTTGCTGCAGGCTCTCTTCAGGGTTTGCTGAGAATGAATGTACTCATAGGGTATTACCTAAAATGCTGCTAAGGAAAGAGATGACATAATCCTGCAAACTGGGCACCAGGGCTGTGGCAGAGACAAAGCCACTATGGGGGAGAATGCTAAATGCTGTGTCAGAGCACACACAGCTGGAAGGGAGGAGAAACAGGGGCTCTGGCCTCTCTGGTCTCTGGAAGATGGCCAGTTTAATACAGATTGGCAAAGTCTCCAAGTTGTCAGACCACAAGTCCAGCCAACAGTCTTTGCTTTGAGTTTCTGCTCACACACACAAAAAAAGAAACAAAACAAAAATTGAGACGGGGTCTCTCTATGTAGCCTTAGATGTCCTGAAATTCACTATGTATAGGCCAAATAAGCCTGAAACTCACAGAGATCTGCCTGCCTGTCTCCCAAGTGCTGTGATTAAAGACATGTACCACTATGCCCAGTGTCACCAACAGAGAGTTCTAGAAGATCAACCTAAATGGGTTATAGCAAAAGGCAGCATTCATCTAAAATTCAAGCTTTGTTAGATATATTATCAACTGTCCAAAGCACACCTATCGAAGTCTCTGATTAGGAGAATTCTGGATCTGTAATGACTCTATGGCATAGCGCTGTCTGAAACAGTCTCTCCCTCCACACCCAAAGGATTACTTCTGCAAGCCTACACCTAAACATAGTACTTATTTCAGGTCACTCCTCTGTTCTAAGGCCAATCCTTCACAGATAGTCCTCCCCTATCAGCTACATGGGCTACATGTAAAGCCAAAGACCTCTTCCAAACCAAGTCTATCAAAGGCATCCATGGTCCAACCATTATTCAGGAACTCCAAGGTAATTTCACAATTCACTATTCCCAACTCCCATAGCTCCCTGAAATAGTCCCTAACAAGACCACCAATGCCTTTTGGCAAACATCCTCAAAGCTGTTTTGACATACTTTCCTGAAAATCAATACTACTGGACAAATATAATTTGGTAGATCACACAAACATAAATACACACCACACCACACAAACCCCCAGTGCAGGGAAGTATTCACACTAGGCAAGCACTCTACCACTCAAAAACACATCCAGTCCACAGAGTTATTTTTTCCCTCCTCCCTTTTGGGTTTTACATAGCCTGTGCTGGTCACGAACCTGGGATCCTACTGTTTGGGATCTGGTTCCCTTAAAGTTATGTGTAATTGCTCCCAGCCCTAATTTTTTTTTTTTTAATCATATATTTCTCAGACCTTACAAATAGGAGCCAGGGTCTTGTTTCACAAGAAATGTACCAAAGTAATGATTTCATGAAAAACTCAGGCTTGATAATTTTACAGCATACACTGTCCCTTCCCAGTCTTTGTGTATATGTGTGTTTTTCCTGGTCTCTAGAGACAAGATTCCTCTGGCTGTCCTGGAACTTGCTCTGTAGACCAGGGTGCCCTCGAACTCAGTGATCCTCATACCTCTGCCTCTGAATGCTGAGATTACGGCTTTTCCTTCCCAATTCTTAACTGAGCAAGTCAAGTGTGATCACAAATCAAGAAAGACAATAGTTCTTAAATTTCAGCTCTTTTCAATGCCTCTCTTCCCAACCACTGAAAATACGAAAATGTGAGTTAGCTGTAAGCTAACCCCTCTAAAGCAAACTCATTCAGCAATAACAGCTGTCTGATACATACAAGATGCAGCCAAGCAAGGTTTAAAATCTCCTAGGAACTTGGTCATTCCCACCACAGTCTAAGTATTTGTTCTTGACAGTCTCACATAATTCCCAACACATACACCTGCTACTGCTGCTGACTCATCACTGGACAAACTGACAAGTCATTCTGGAAATTCTGGATCAAGAGCATGGCAACACAGGACTTTCTAGCCACCTGAGAAGAAAAAGGCTTCTCACCACCCCCAGCATTCTCACAGAAAACATCTCCTGGAAATAAAGAATCGCCTAACTCCCAGCAGAGCCACACTTCAATTTACTTGGGGGCGAGCATGGTGGCACGTGCCTCTCAGGCCAGCACTGGGGAGCAGAGGAAGGCAGATCTCTGAGAGGTCGCAGCCTGCCTGCAGTACATAAGATACGTGTACTACAAGTTTTGTACTAAGAAAAATTCCTTGCATAAGAAAGGCCTCTCGCCGGGCAGTGGTGGCACACGCCTTTAATCCCAGCACTTGGGAGGCAGAGGCAGGTGGATTTCTGAGTTCGAGGCCAGCCTGGTCTACACAGTGAGTTCCAGGACAGCCAGGGCTACACAGAGAAACCCTGTCTCGGAAAAAAAAAAAAAAGAAAAGAAAGGCCTCTCAACCCAGAGTCTGGTCAAATCATCTTGTGAGTCTCATTTTTCCCTTCTGCAAAAAATAGGAGTAAATGCAGTGTCTGCTTACCTTGGAAAACTGGATTCATAAAAGTTCCTGTGTGAGACACAGTTTCCAGTTTCCAAAAGCTTATTCTAGTGGCGGGGGGCCATGTAAACCAACAGTTTACTATAACACAAAATGAGCATAGTGAGGGAAAGAGCCTGAACGAGGAATTGCTGCCTACATTTTGAGATCCAAAACTAACCATCAGAGCAAACGATCTGCAAACACTTGGGGGGACACAAGTGACGCAATACAGCTGGAAGAGAATATCTCACAGGAACATTCTTAGAGAATACAAAAGCCTGACAAAAAAAAAAAAAAACAAAAAAAAAAAACCTTCCTTTAATCCATTATGAAATACCAGTTCCATTCTGCGGGGATGAGGAGTGCTGAGTGGAAGGAAAGATGTGATGAAAGTTATATTCGCATTTTTAAGCAGGTGACTGCAGTGGGGGGAAAAAAATGAGTTGCTGAATATTACTGGCTTCTTCCACTCCTTGGTCCCAGTTAAACATGTGGTAAACTGACTTTTCTGGCCACTTTGTCCCTCTCAACATTGGCCTTTCACTGCTACACACACCCTAACTGGTACGTGAGCCTCCGCTGGAACATGAAACAACCTGTGATGAAGATGAACTGACCACTTCTCTAGTACATTCTCGGGGGGGCGGGGGGGAGGAATGACCGAGTTAGGTGGCCACATGAACTCACGGAGTTCAACTATGGTGCTGAAGGAAAAGATGGACGGGGATCAGGTTAGAGAGCCTGGGCGAACCGTTTAAAGTGACAAAGGAGAGGAGAGATGGCCAGGATGACTTAGGTTCGCAGACTCGACGGCCGTGGCGGTGGCTCCCGTGGGTGGGCCGCAGCCGGAAGCAAGGGATCAGACGGGAACAGAGTTTCTGTGGGGTGGCCCACTTCACGCCCTCCACCCCGAGAAGAGGATTAACCCACTACTGTCTCCACAGGCAACCTGTGGTCCTGCCTCGCGGCTTCCAGGCACCGCCCGGACGGCTTCTGGCCCCGACACTGTGCCCCGGCCTCCGCCCGGCCTAGCCGCCATCCCCGCCTAACATCCCGCCCCGTCCCGGAGCTCACGCTTGCGGGCCTCGGACACCTTCTCGGCCGCCCGCTTCTCGGCCTGTAGTAGCTGCTGGATGCCCTGCGACTGACTCGCCATTGCTGAGGAGACTTTGGGCCGAGAGAACGGCCTAAGTCAACTGCTCAAACTCAGTCAGAAGCCCCTCGGGTCACCTGACCCGTCACCCAGAATCTACGCCTGCGCAGCGCGCAGGAGCCCCGCCCCCACCGTCAAAAGAACCGCCCCGGCGTCTCAGCTGACTGCTTTTGAGAACGGTGACTCCCAGGAGATGGGGCGGGGCGAGAGGGGGCGGGGCGGGGCGAGAGGGGGCGGGGCGGGGAGGGAAGTGCCAAGCTGTTACACTACGCCTGCGCATTGAGGGGTGGCTGCTCTTGCCCTTCTCCGTTTGAATTTGACTGTTTTTAGCTGGTTATTATCCCTGTGGCAGTCCTGCCACATGGTTATTTCCCTCTTCCCGTAATTAATAGTGTACCCACGTTGAATTCCAGAAGCAAGGTCCCAAAGTTGATTATTTACCCCCTCTCTTCGCCCAGCTAGACTTCCTACCTTTCTGGAAATTTCTTTGGAATTTAGACCCTATCAGGAAGCAATGCTGCACATAGTGGAACAGGTTGCAAACCCAGCACACCCGTATCAGGATACTGAAGCAAGAGGATTGAGTTCAAGAACTAGCTAGATTACATATGTATGTAGTGAGACCATATTTTGGGAGGGGGAGAGGGGGAAGAGGAGGGAAGGACCAAAGCAGGTAGTAAAGGCATGGCCCATGCCTTTTAATCCTAGCACTAGGTAGGCAGAGGCAGCTGAGTCTCTGAACTGAGGCAGGCCTGTCCTACAGAGTGAGTTCTAGGAGAGCCAGAGCTACCGAGAGAAACCCTGTCTCGAAAAAAACAAAAGAAAACATCTATCATAGAAAAGTTTAGGAAGTTCTGGCCACTTCTGGAGAGAAGTCTGAAATCCTAGGTTCAGACACCAGCAAATACTCAGGCACACTCACACAAGGACTCGCCCTCAAGTCAACTACTAACCCCTGTGACTTGTGGGCCAGTTGCCATCCTTCTTTGTGGTGCTAGGGATGGAACCTAGGCCCTCAAGCACTGTACGAGAGTCCCCTCCACCCTCTGAGTTGTATTCCTGGACCTGCCATCCCTTTCTGAACCAAGCTCAGGAATGAATAGTGCTGTTTCAGTAAGTGTTGCTGAAAGCACGGTAGGCACGCACACTTCCTTTGGTCCTGAAGACAGATTAAGGAGACAGAGTGATCGGTCAGGGTACAGATATTTACCTCAAAACCCAACCATGTAAGTTCTAGTCCAGGCACCCACTGGAGGAAGGAGAGAAACAATTCCTGCAAGCTGTCTTCTGACCTCCACAAACACAGTGACATGTGCATTACCACCACCCACCCACATGATGTTGAAAAATTAAGACATTAATGTAAGCAAATAATGGTAGCATAATAAACTAAGGAAATTTGCAAAGTGTTTTAAGACATGCCTGTTAATGAAGATAAACAGTGTGAACAGTCATGAAGAGAGAATGGATATGAAGGCTCTCCCAAGGGACAGATCTAAAATGAGATTCTAGGGCTGTGTCAGCAGCACAGGGCTGTTTATAACCCTCATTTACTGTAGACAGAAAACATGGCTCCTGTTCCAAAGAGAATCAAGACGGCCCAACATTTTGAGCCCAATATGACAATGGCCCAGGAAGGACATATTCAGACTCCCCCGAACAGCATGTTCCACTGAGGGAAAGGTTACATTTATAGTCAGAGAACAAAACAAGGTTGTAAAGACGTTTATCTAATACATGTACTCAATGTATTTACCTAATGCATGGGGGTATACAACAGGTAGACAGCTAATGCAGTTCTGGAAAAACCTCTTCAGTGGGTTCAGCATGCTGTTTTCTAATACCCTTAGCATTAGGGTTGGAGGAAGCCAGTGGCCTGTTAAGTTTAGCAATACATTCCAAACATTCTGTCTAGTGGTCAGGGCTGTCTAGCCGTCAGGGCAGATGTGGAGGTTGGTAGCAAATGGCTATTAAAGAAGCTAAAGATAGGCCAAGATGATTTTAGAGCTACGTCTGAAAAATTGTGTCTCTCTTCAGTCATGAACCTCCAGTCTGTCAGTCTTCAGGACCTTCCATGCTGATGTGGCTTCTTCTGAGGTCAGCACTACCATGTGCCAGGCCTTCCTTCTGTCCCTGGGAGACAGGGCGAGCAAGATAGGAAGTGGGGCTTGCATTGGCACCATGCCACGCTGTAGAATGACTCCTGCCAGCAAATTCAGAAATGCTATGAAATAACAGTCTCATTTGATAATATCCAAACGGAAGCTCAGCAGGTTAAGTAATTTGTCCATAGTCACACTCCTGTTGACTGCCAAATGGGATGCCTGCCTCTTGTCAAGTCTCAGACTGACATCTCTAGCCAGCTATGTTCTTCTACAGGATTCCTGTGGGCTTTGGAAAGGATCAGATGACCTCTTAGAATCTGTGAAATGCTGAGAACATAAAGTAATGCCAAATTTTTTTTTTCTAGAAATCTCTCTGCACTGAAGGATGAGAGCACTTTGGTGATTCAAAGCTCTTCCACTTGATTCAGGTCAGAGATGGCATAAAGACCAGGAAGTGAATAGTCACTGGGACATTAAAGTATGTCCCAAGACACACTTCCTTGGGAAGATTGGCCAATGTTTGTGTTCCCAGAAAACACAATATACTCAGACAACCAATGGAGAACGATATGCGCTATAAAGGAGGGAGAAAAACTAAAAGAGATGATTGAGAAAAAAATGACACAAATGCCCACTTACAAACAAATAAATGTGGCTTACTGTACCATGGAAAAGTATTCAGTCATGTGCCAATGAGATGGCGCAGGAAGGACACGGACAAGCCTGAGAACCTAGTTTCATCCCCAGACCCTCAGGGGTGGGAGCAGAGAACAGACTCCCAAAGTTGTTCTCTGACCTCCACATACATGCTGTGGCATGTGCTTACTCACATATAAACACTTGAGAGACAGAGGAGGGAAGGAGAGGGGGACGGGAGAGGGAAAAGAATTTTTGACAGGGCCTCATTATCTCTGTGTAGACTAGATTGACCTCAAACTCACAGAAATCCACTCACCTCTCTCTGCCTCCTGAGTACTGGGACACCAATTGATGCACCACCATGCCTAGCACTCATAAGCAGTTTTATTATTACATACATTTTTATTATTTATTATATTATATACATTTTTATTATTTATTTGATGTGCGTGTGCCTGTAAGTGAAATAAATCTTCCCTCCCTCTGAGTTCAACTATTTGGTCATGGCACTGAGAGAAGTAACTAATAATTCCCAGCATCTGGGCAGAGGAAGGCCACTATCACCTAAGTCAGCCATAGGGGACAGCACCCATTGCTGGAGTCCAGCTCAGGACCTGCCACGGGCCTTTATGAACCACACCATGCAGTGCTCCTTCAGGTTAACCTATGTCCACTCATGCCTCATAGGAAGAGAACCTGTCTGCCTTGACATGTTATTCCAGCTGGGGATGGTGATCTTGCCGTAGATTTTGGCAGACAGACCTGGGGACACTCGAAAGCCCAGTGAGTCACACACTTCTTGTATGCTGACACCTACCATGTTCTTCCATACTCATGACTCTTAAATACTTCCTCTCCTCTGGGCCAGCATTTTAACTTCTAAGGAGGAGCTGTAACCTAAAGTGCAAGGTCATTAATTGCTAAATACTCTTTACAGAAACTAGAACTTCTGGGAACCGTAAAATAGGATCAGGATGTATGGTGCACCCCTTGGTCTTTAGCTCTACGTAACAGCTAATAGGGGCATGTACATTTCTGTAGGGTTACCTTACAGAAAACTAGCATAAAGGTTTTAAGAAGGCACACGTGGGGACTAGTCCCAGGTAGTTGAGGTCCGTGAATGATCTGACCAGGAAAAAGAGAAAAAGAAAAGAGGACACATGTCCTTGGGTAACATAAAGACCCTACTAACACATGGCATTCCTGTCCACGGTCCTCCGCTCCACCTTTCTTTTCCCTTAAAAGCCCTTTATGCCTGAGTCCTCCAGGATAGAGCTTTATGCATGGTACCTCTCCATCTTCCAGGATGCGAACTTTAAATGAACCTGCGTCCCACCATCAATTCCAAGTACTGGCTTTAAAGTGATGAGCAGGCCAGGCTTGAGTCAGGTGCCAGCGGCATTGTTGATTGTAGCCAATGAGTGGAATTGACCCATAAATAAACAAAACATGGTGTGAGCTGAGAACAGACTATTAGTCAACCTTAAAAGGAAGGGAATTTTCATCTGTGCTGCAATTTGGAGGAATCCTGAGAACTGTGTGCTAAGTGAAGTGTGTCAGTCACGAAGGAGGAAATATTTCACTTGTAAAAGTGGCCAAACTCATGTCGACAGAGAATAGAATGTTTGTCTCCTGCATCTGCAAGGAAAAGAGAAACGGGAACTTACTGTTCAGCAGCTCCTTGTGCAAAATGAAAACGTCCTGGTGGTTAGGGGCTGGAAAGATGGCTCAGCAGTTAGAGTACTTACAACCTGCCTCAGTTAGGGTTCCTAGTGCTGCGATGAAACACCATGACCAAAAAGTAAATTGGGGAGGAAAGGGTTCATTTGGAGTACACTTCCACATTGTAGTCCATCACTGAAAGAAGTCAGGGCAAGAATTAAAAGGGAGCAAGAACCTGGAGGCAGGAGCTGGTGCAGAAGCCATGGAGGGGTGCTGCTTACTGGCTTGCTTCTCATGCCTGGCTCAGCCTTCTTTCTTATAGAACCCAGGACCAGGATAGTACCTCTCACAATGGGTTAGGCCAATGTTTCTCAATCTGTGGGTCATGACCCATTTAAGGGTCCAGGATTAGCCTAAGTGTATCAGAAAACGCAGCTTTTACATTATGTT
The DNA here is from genome assembly GCA_019843815.1 of Montemys delectorum. NCBI lineage: Eukaryota > Metazoa > Chordata > Mammalia > Rodentia > Muridae > Montemys > Montemys delectorum. Next base: position 13,929 of record JADRCD010231422.1, read on the forward strand.
TCATAACAATAACAAAATTATAGTTCTAATGTGGCAGTGAAAATAAAGTTGTGGTTGGGGGAGTCACCACAACATGAGGAACTGTTAACAAGTTACAGCAGTGGAAAGGTTGAGAACCACTGAGCTGGGCTTTTTCACATCAAACACTAGTTAAGAAAATGCTCTACAAGCTTGTCTATAGGCCAATCTTATGTAAATATTTTCTGAATTGAGCCTCCCTCCTCTCTAAGGACTCTAATGTGTATCAACTTGACATAAAAATAGTTGGCAAAATGTCCTTGTAGGGGATCCAGTTTCGACTCCCAGAACCCACTTGTCAGTTCACAATTGTCTGTAACTTCACTTTCAAAGAATCCTATGCCCTATACCCGAAAGATGCTCCAACATGTAATAAGGACACATGCTCCACCATGTTCATTGCAGCCTTATTTATAATAGCCAGAAACTGGAAACAACCCAGATGTCCCTCAACAGAGGAATGGATACAGAAAATGTGGTACATCTACACAATAAAGTACTACTCAGCTATTAAAAACAATGAATTTATGAAATTCTTAGGGAAATGGATGGATCTGGAGAGTATCATCCTGAGTGAGGTAACCCAATCACAAAAGAACACACATGGTATGTATGCACTCTCTGATAAGTGGTTATTAGCCCAGAAGTTTGGAATACAGGAAGAACAACCCACAAACCATAAGAAACTCAAGAAGAAGGAAGACCAAAAGGTGGACATTTCATTCCTTCTTAAAAGGGGAAACCAAATACCCACGGAAGGAGTTGCAGAGATTAACTATGGAGCAGAGACTGAAGGAAGGACAAGCCAGCCTAAATATAGCTATTTCCTGAGAGGCTCTTACAGTACCTGACTAATACAGATGTAGAGGCTCATAACCATCCATTGAACTGAGTACACGGTCACCAATGAAGGAGTTAGAGAAAGGTTCTATGGAGCTGAAGGGTTTGCAGCCCCTTAGGATGAACAACAGTATGAACTAACTAGTACCCTCAGAGCTTCCAGGGACTCAACCACCACGAAGGACTATACATGGTGGGACTGATTGTTTTGGCAGCATGTGTATAGTAGATGATTGCAAATTCGATCATCAATGAGAGGAGAGGCCCTCAGCCCTGTGAAGGTTCTATGCCCCAGTGTAGGGGAATGCCAGGGCCAATAAGTGGGAGAAGGTGGGGTGACAGGCATGGGGAGGGGGGAGGCAACAAGGGTTTGTTCTTGTTGTTTTTGTTTGTTTGTTTTTTGGAGGGGAAACTGGGAAAGGAGAAATTTACATGTAAATAAAGAAAATATCTAATAAAAAAAAAAAGAATCCTATGCCCTCTTGCCTCTTCAGGCACTAGGTATGCATACAGAGCATGTACATACATACAGGCAAAACACTCGTGCACACAAAATAAAACAATCTCTAAAATCATAAAAAAACAAAACAAAAAGTTCTGGAGGTTAATGCTACAAGAACAGTGTGCCTAATGTCACTGAATACATGATACAAACTCATTAGAATGAAGCCAGATAGCTAAGGTCTTTAATTCCAGTAATTCCAACACCCAGGCAGCAGTGACACATGGTCTCTATGAGTACAAGGCCAGTCTGGTCTACAGAGAGAATCCTAGAATTCTAGCCAGAGCTATGTAGTGAGACCCTGTCTCAAAAGTTATGCCCACCTAAAGGCCTCCACAAGGCCGTGCACCCAGAGGTCCTAGGTACTGTGTGGTAGCTCTACCGCAAGACCCAGCCTTTGCCACATGGCTCTGTGTGAAATATTGAACCAAAGCCCATTCATAGCTATGTCAGAGAATCTGGGGTAACCAATGACTACAGATACTCGACTGGGGAGGTGGGAGTCTTGTAGGCAGAATCGTTCACCTATAGCCCCTAACTTTCAGGAACAGATCTTAATGATGAATAATAAATAGGACAACCAGGTGGCATCCAAAATAATGGCAGGTAATATCCACATTTGGCATCAGCAGTGCATAACAGTGGGAGTGGAGGAAAGGGCTTTCTCCCTTGACTGCTAAAAGTCTTGAGACCCCCCTGAGCTTGCTACTTTTTCAAACAGTGTTGAAACTCATGAGGCAGCGCTTCCCACAAGGGTGTCATGCTTTGCTCACTGGACCCTGCCATCTTCAGGGTAGCAGGAGCTCTCATTACACCACCCGGTTCCCTGGAACTTTGTAGGGGTCTCAGGCTTTTCCATCCTTCAGTGTCCCACCTGCTGTTTTCTTCCTCTTCTCCTCCTTTCCCACCTTCAGTGTCTATTAGCCTGCTGCAAAACAGCCTAAGAGTGGCCATAAAGTAGCCACAGAGAGCTGCACTCGACATGTGGCATTATGGAACCGGTTCACAAATGCCCAGACCTTGGTGTGAGATAATTCTGAGGTATGTGTTTTGTCCTGGGTTTCCCCTGAGGGAATCAAACTCCAGTCGCCCAATATATCAGGCCAAACACAGCAGATTCCGCTTATCTGTGAGTGACACATTCCAAGTCCCACAGCGGGTACCCAAAACATCACATAGTAATGAACTTTGTGGTTCTTTTCCCTATAAATTCCTATAACAGAACTCAGTTTCTAAATTAGGTATAATAAGAGATTAACAGAAGTAACTAATACGAAATAACAATCTTAATACGTAATAGAGGTTAGGCAAGTATAGTTTCTCTCCTTTCCAAAATATATTTTTATACTGTCTGTCTTATTAGGCTTACTATTGCTACAATGAAACAACATGGCCAAAGCGAGAAAGAAAGGATTTACTTGGCTTATGCTTCCATGCTCTAGTCTGCCACTGAAGGAAGCTAGAACAGGAGCTTAAACAGGACAGCAACCTGGAGGCAGGAGCTGATGCAGAGGCCGTGAAGGAACACTGCTTACTAGCGCAATTGCTCTTCATGGCTTGCTCATCCTGCTTTCTTATAGAACCCGGAACCACCAGCCCACCCACAATGGGTTGAGTCCTCACCCATTAATCACTAATTAAGAAAATGGATGTAGCTGGGTCTTCCGGAGGCATTATCTCAATCGAGGTTCCCTCGTTTCGGATGACTCTAGCTTGGGTCAAGTTGACATAAGCCCAGCCAGCACATGGTCCTTGTCCTTCTGAGATAGTGTGAGACCACACAACGCACCCTGTGTTAAGGCGATGTGAGGGCATGCTCTAGGCACTGTGGTGATTTGAACAGAATTGGCCCCATAGAGTCATGTGTTTGTGTATGCATGCTTTAACATAGGGTGTTGGGGGTCGAGCTGGTGCTGCTTGTATTCATATGCTAAATTCTGTATCCCAAGGTCTGGTTGCCCCAAGATGAGCAAATTCCCATGTATACCAGCCTTTGTTGTGCAAACCCTACTCCACAGTTTAAAACCACTGGTTAAATAAAAATGGCTACAACCAATTACTGGTGAGAACAGAGAGAGGTGGAGTTTGAGTTACTGGGCTTGGAGTTGCAGGTTGGGACCTCGAAGAAGAAGGAGAAAGGAGAGAGAGAGTGAGTGTGGAGAAGAAGAAGAGGAAGAACATAGGAGGGGTCCATGAGTCATGACGGACCAGCAGCATGTGCTCAAGTGAAATGCATCCCCAGGATTGCAGATTGCTGGAGCAGAAATGACCCAGGAAGATCCAAGCAGCACATACTTTGGGAACACAGCTGGGGAAGAAGGGAGTCTATTGTTAGAGGACTAGATTAGGGATAATCTCCCAGTTATTGCACAGAGTCTAATAAATAAATCATAGTTTGAGCCTCATTCATTTGAAGCTAGCCTGAGATAAACATAATTTATAATATTTTATAATAGGGAGTGGCACTATTAAGAGATGGCCTTATTAAGAATGGCCTTATTGGAGTAGGTGTGGCCCTGTTGGAGGAAGTGTGTCACTGTGGAGGCAGTCTTTGACATGCTCAAGTTATGCTCAGTGTGACATACATTCTCCTCCTGCTGCCTGTGGTTCAAGACGCAGAACTCTTGGATTCTCCAACATCACATATGCTACCATGCTTCTCACCCTGAAGATAATGGACTAAACCCCTAAAACTGCAAGCCAGCCCCAATTAAACATTTTTCTTTACAAGCATTGCCATGCTCATGGTATCTCTTCACAGCACTAAAACTTCTAACTAAGGCAGCCATTGTGACTTGGGGTCAGCTACTCTCTGCTGCATTTTGAAGTGAGATAGTATAAGAACTCATCAAACTACACGCACTACTGTGTAATTTAAAATGTATGAATTCTTTTTTTCTGGATTTTTTCCCATGTAATATTTCTGGAGTTCAGTTGACCATAGATAATTGGGAAGGGGAGTAATTATGTGGAAACAGCTATTATAATGCATCCCTCCTTCCTCCTGGTATAAATTCTCTTCTTGCCTCTCTGCTCCAACATTCCAGATTGAAGACTTGTGCTCAAACCCTTGCTTTTGATTCTGTTTCAAACCAAAAGCCCATACCAACCACCTGGCTCAACTGATAAGGAGGGAACCTCGACCCTTGACCCAAGTACCTTGGCCAGGACTTCCTTTCTCTGCACGGTGATGGTTAGAGTCCAGGTGAGCTACATCGTGGGGATGGTGAGAATCCTGATAAGGTTGTAATTCTGAGACTCTCTTTGCTGTGCTTCTTTGGGGGAATCCAAAGCACGAGCAACTTTTTAAGGCTAGCACCATTTGGGCCAGCTTGTGCTTTCTCATATCTTAAAAAGTCCAACTCATGAAAGCTCCAGAGTCACACAGGCACAAACCCTGATGATGAGTTTTGTGATTTTTCAGTTGGTACTTCTGAGTGTCAGTATTCTCAGTTCTAAACAAAATAGTAGTATACCAGCCACTCACAGGTATCTGTATTATGTCAAGTTAGCATTACACTGAGCAATCTGGTACCTACATAGCTTATTGTCAATAAACCTCTTCCTCCTGTCCCTTACCTGAAATCTTCCACAGGTCCTGCATCTACAAATAGCTCCTGTCTGCTGATCACCATGGCAACCTTAAGCAAGCTATAAAAATTCCTCTAATGAAGCAGAGATATTTTCACTTTTCCCTGCTGTGTCTGTCTGGGTCTTAGATAGATTAAAAACTCCCTGAGGAGTATCACTTTAGCGTGTGTAGTCTGCCCATTTATAATCTACATCACTGACTGGGACGGAGGCAAAAATAACCAAATGGGAGAGGCAGAGTCAGCCTTCCCTGGGCATGAAGCTGCCTCTGTTTTAGATGAGACGGCAGCAGTTGGTGGTTGGCATTAGGGCTTTTTGTTTGTACATGTATATTGGCTAATTTTTGTGGATGCTGGGGTAGAATGGAGGACCTCAGGCTTGCTAAGGAAGCACTCTCCCACTGAGTAACAACCCCAACCATACTGGATTTAGAAGAGAAGACTGGAGCCATTCAAGAGGTCACCAAGCACACCCTTCTGCCTCTTAGACTGTGGCTCCACCTCTCTCAGGTTTGTGATTCATTGGAGTCCACGCAGCACCAAACCCCGAGTGTGACAGGCTCTGAGATTTTCCACTTTGAATCGGGGCCTGAGTCTGCCCAGAGCAACTCTGAGTCAGCAGTTACCCCTTTTGGTCTTTTGAAACTTGAAGGTGTTGGATCAAGTGGTTTTAAAAAACTCCTTTCACACTGTGTCTGTAGCTTTTACTAGCAGAAGTTGTGTGGAAAATGGCTTCTATGAAGAAACAGGTAAGGATGAGAAAGGATCAAAATATCATGTGCTTCCAGGAATATTATCAAATACTCCCTTCCATCCTTTTTTTAGAAATGTGAGAAGATTGGGGCCGGGCGGTAGTGGCGCACGCCTTTAACCCCAGCACTTGGGAGGCAGAGGCAGGCGAATTTCTGAGTTCATGACCAGCCTGGTCTACAGAGTGAGTTCCAGGACAGCCAGAGCTACACAGCGAAACCCTGTCTCAAAAATAAATAAATAAATAAATAAATAAATAAATAAACAAATGTGAAAGGCCTAGCATGCCTGTAATGCTGACATTCGGGATTCTAAGGCAGAAAGAGTCCCAGTTTGAGGCCAGCTTGAGCTACACTATGATCTCAAGACAGCCTAGACTACAGAGGAAGGTCTTAGGTCAATAACAACAAGAAAGAAAACCAAAACCAACCTCAATATTGAGACCCAGCAAGTAAAGGAGTTGAGTTTACCTCTTAAGTCCAGAATGTCTGAATTAAACATCTAAACTCATTTCTGGCTTGAATACGCAAACTTGTTCTAATGCCATTAGTGCACTGGAGAACAATTTGAGCACATTGCAGCTGTCATCTTTGCCTCTGTGTAGTTTCCCCCACCCACGAGACACACTAGGGAAAAGCAGAAAGCTGCAAGCAGTCAAACTGAGGTGTGCCACATCAAGTCAAAAATCTAGACCGTGGCAACCTTTACGCCAAGCATGCTTTGCAACCAGGGTGGGGGAAGAAGGCAGAAGGACCCTTGCAAAGGGTGGCTGTCTCAAGTGGACGACTGTAGGCGTCAGAAGCATTAGGGACAGAAGTAAACACGCCTAGGAAGAAATGAATGTGAGAAGGGAGGGGAGCGGTTGGTGTGGTGGTTGCTGAGTGGACCAGAGAAAGTCAGCTTACTCTGAAAAGTGCCCCTAAGGAAGCTGGATGCTGCCTCAGATTGAAGGTGCGACGCCCTCCCCACCCCAAAAGCTCAGAGCTCTGGAGGAGAGAAGAGTAAACAAGGTTTGATGAAAAGTGCTTTGATTCAGATTGATCGGGGCAGACAAAGCAACTCAGCTCATCATTTGTGTAGCAACAAACAGGAATCTGGAGTCTACAGCACATCTTGCCAACGGTCAGAGTGTGGGCTTACCTCTGTCACCCAGAAGATGTGGCTCTCTGCAGTGAACTGATCTGAAACAGAGGAAGGAGAGAGAATTTCTCCCCCCCCCCCCCCACACACCACCATTTCTGTCTTTTGGGGTCATCATTCTCTGGTGAAACCTGACATCATCATTTGGAGCACCTGCCAGTTGGATGGACACACTGCGAAACTCTGCCCTCTCCCTTGGCTCTCTATGTGTGTTATGAGCCACATCTGTCTACACCTCATGTGGCAGCTACCATCCTGACTTCAGGCAGCTCTCCTCGCTCCACTTCTTTCTGGGACAGGCAGACTTCAAATCTTCTCCAAAACAGAGTTACATATTTCCTGTGGTTTTTATGTATTTCTTAACCACTGGATATGTAAAATGACTACCGGATGCTATAATCCCTCTGTGGTGGTTTGAATATGCTTAGCCCGTGGGAAATGGCAGCACTGTTAGAGGTGTGATCAAAGTGGAGGAGATACAGTCTTGTTGAGGAAGTGAAGTGTGTCGCTGCAGAGATGGGACAGTTTGATTCAGACCCTCCTCCTGGCTACCTGTAGAAGAAGACAGGTCTCTCCTGGCTGTCTCAAGACCAAGACGTAGAACTCTCAGCTACTCCAGTTCCATGTCCACCTGCACACTGCCGTGCTTCCCACCATGATGATAATGGACTGAACCTACCTAATTTAAATGTTTGCCTTTGTAAGAGTTGCCTCAGGGTCTGGTGAGACGGCTCAGCAGTTAAGAGCTCTGACTGCTCTTCTGAAGGTCCTGAGTTCAAATCCCAGCAACCGCGTGGTGGCTCACAACCACCTGTAACGAGATCTGACGCCCTCTTCTGGTGTGTCTGAAGACAGCTACAGTGTACTTACAGATAACAATAAATAAATCTTTAAGAAAAAAAAAAGAATTGCCTTAGTCATGGTGTCTCTTTACAGCAATACTAAGACACCCTACTCTGTGTGTGTGTGTGTGTGTGTGTGTGTGTGTGTGTGTGTGTGCGTGTGCGTGTGTGTGTGTGTGCGCGTGTGTGCGCGTGCGTGTGTGTGTTGGAGATTACCTTTCATGCTAAACATGTACTTTACCACTAAACTACCCACTCAATTCTCTTACCTTTTCTCTTCAATGTGCCCCAACTCCATTTTCCCCCAAATTGTCATTTTTAATTGCACAGTTTTATGACGCACAGTAACTTTACCATACATATTGTGTTACAGCAGAAGTGACTATACCAGCAATGGCACTTAAGGAGCTTTCTAAAGAGGAAGTTGCCCAGGGATGCTGGTCCTTCCTGCACACCTGTGGGAGACAATCAGCACTCAGCATGCTCCGTAGCATGTGCTCCCTAGGGCTGCAAGTGCCCAGCAAGCCTGCAGCCCTTTCGGTGCAATCAACCCAAAGGAGCACCTGCTTCAATCTCACTCCAGAGAGAAGGGCACGTTTCCCTTGTGTTGAACTCACTGAATAAACAGAATTGTATGGTGAGACTTGACCAGTAACCATGAGCAGCACTTCTAAAACTTATTGAAAAAGACTCACCTTGGTGGAGCACTGATTATCCAAGGCAACAGACCCAAAGCTCTGGATGTGCCAAGACTTTCCTAGCTATTCTGAGGGTCAAAAGTGTCCATTCATTTCTCCATGTGTCCTCAAACTCTTGCAGCCAAGTATTTAAAAGCTTTGCTCAAAGAAGAAGGTAAATTAAAATATCTCACTGCGGGAGACCATGATACTGTGGACCATGGCTGGGGTAGGAGGATGATGGAGAGTACTGGTGTATACACCCTCCTGAATGGAAGAAAACTGCTTCCATGTGAGACCGAGTAAGATTCTCAGTTTACTCAGACAGTTCCTGGTTTATGAGACCCCTTCCAATCTCAAATGAGTACTGGCAAGCCTATTTGTATTCAACAAGGCTCAGTCTCCTCGATAAATATTCAGAGAAACAAGGGTGGTATAATAGGAAATATGTATTTAGTCTTTGTCTAGTCTCTGATTCTTGCTTGACACGGGACTCCTAAATCCCTTGAAATTTCCTAAAGAGTCTGGGAGGCTTTGTTATGCAGAGGAGTCACTTTATGGAGCTGAAGGGGCAGCTCAATCAGTAAAGGACTTGCTCTGTAAGCAGAACCTGAATCGAACCCCAGAACCCAGGTAAATACCAGGTGTAATGACCTGGGCTTGGGACACACACACACACCTCACATGCAGCATACACATATCAGAGATGTAGAGAAAGCTGGTGGACATGCCCACGCTTTTGTCTCCTGCAACCGAGGTGCTGTGGCAGTAGAAACAAGAGGATCACTGGGCTTGCTGGTTGTCAGCCTAACTCCAGGATCACTGAGAGATCCTGATACAGCAAAATGCCTGATGTCCTCCTCTGGCTTCTGCGAGTGTGTACACAGATATATGCAGCCCCCACACACAGATGGTAAAGTACACACTATCAACACAACACACACAGATGTACTCACACACAGAAATCCTAAACAGACTTCAGGAGGGTAAATGTATCCTTGTGTTTTAATTTCCTGATGCTATGGGGATTGAGGTTCCTGTGCCCAACACCATGCCAGACCTCATGTTATCTACCTCAGTCTGCTTGCTCATTTATACCTTTTATAATAAACTCTAGTAGTATAGAAAAATTTCCTTAGCTGTGTGTTTCATTCCAGCATATTACTCAACCCAAAGGGGGAAGAGTTCACAGAAAATTACCTGAGTTCATAGATGACTGGGACAGACATGTAAGTAGCCTAGAGACCCAGGACATGAGACCGACATGCTAGATGAAGACGGTGTTGCAGCACTATGCATTTAGTCTGTGGACTCTCATAAGGATGAAGGCCTGAGATGCTTCCCAGTTTGTGACAGAGGAGATCTATGGCAGGCAAATGGTTTGAGGCAGATCTTGGTAGCAGGTAAAATCCTCTTCCCCCAAGCTGGGTATGGTAGTGTGTTCCCAGCACTCAGGAGGCAGAGGCAGGCAGAGTTCTGAGTTCAAGGCCAGCCTGGTCTACAGAGTGAGTTCAAGGACAACCAAGACTATACAGTGAAACCCTGTCTGGAAGGGGAAAAAAAATCTTTTTTCCTTCTAGAGACAGAAGTATGAGCCAGGGGTCATGGGCCTCACCCTGCCCCCCTCCCTTCAGACGCATCAAGTCAGTCGCATCATAGGCACCATCTCTAAAGGTTCTCTTTTCTCTCGTTCGGTTACTAAGTGGAAAGTTAGGCCATATCCTGACTAAACAGACATTCGGTTGCAGAGCTTCTCTAGACATGCCCAGTTGGCTCTCTAATCGTGTTTTGATCTTAGGGAGGAAACAGGTGGCCGCCCTCTGGAAGCACCACACTGTCCCCAGCCCAAGTCACTCTCACACTCAGTCCTTTGCTGGGATCTCTTGGATAAGTTCCATCTTCTCTTGGTAAGATGGTGGGGTAGGCAGGCTTTGGAGGGACATAATCAGAGCAGGGATCCCACTGGGATGTCCTGCTTCTTAGAAGGAAGGGGAGAAGACAGCCCACCACAGGCTTATGTGACACTCCCACCAGGGGCCACCTAGAAAACTTGAGTGGGTGTTCTAGCTTCTTTTCTTTTTCTGCTGTTTGTTTGTTTGTTTGCTACAAGATTTCTCTACATAGCCCTAGCAGACCTGGAACCTGCTGTGTAGACCAGGTTGACCTCAAATTCAAAGATCCACCTGCCTCCACCTCTGAAATGATGGGATTAAAGGTGTGTACCACCACACCCAGCATCCAGATTTGTTGTTGTGATAAAATACCCCTACAAAACTCAACTTAGAGGAGAAAGGGTTTACTTTTAGCTCATGATTTCCTGTTACAGTTCATTACTGAGGGGAAAGTCAGGGTGTCAGGAACTTGAAACAGTGAGTCACATCACATCCACAATCTAGAGCAGAGAAAAAAACAAGCACACACACACTCACTTGCTGTTCTGCATGCTTTGTACAATTCAGTTTAGGACTCTTACTGTTCAGAACCTCCTGCCTAAGGAATGGTGCTGCCCATAGTGGGCTGCATCTTTCCACAGTTAACTTAAGTAAGACAATCCCTAACAGATATGACCACGGGCCAATGAACGTTGACAATCCCTCTAGGTTATGTCAGTTTAACAAAGCTACACATCATGGTGAGACTTCACTAGGTTCTAGAAACTAACATTAAACACTGCATTGTTCATTCACTCAAGTACATTTGTGTATGATTTGACAAATATGTAGTGAGCACCATCTCATGTTAAGCACTGGTCATTTTTGTGTAATCCGGTCAAAGAAAAAGAGTGGGTTTTTTTTTTTCCTGTCTCAGGGCCACCACCTCTTCAAGTATTCCTCAATAGCTCCTTCCTTCAAGGACAACAAATTACTTTCTTAAGATCTAATGGTGGGGAGCAGCGCCTTGGAGGTCCCGTGGACCTGTGTCTTGCTTCAACTGTGTTTAGATGGAACAAACCTGGGGACTCCCACTTTATTAGCTTCCAGCCGCTTTTCAAGTCTCTCCAGTCAGTCACACCCTCCGGGACCATCTCCTCACAGCCTTCAGCTCCTAGGACCAGTCTGCACCGTCTCTTCGAGGTTAGCCCATACTCCTGGATCAGCCATGACTTCTCAGATTCATCAGAACTATTCCACCGAAGTGAAAGCTGCAGTGAACCGCCTGGTCAACTTTCACCTGCCGGCCTCCTACCCTACCTCTCTCTGGGCTTCCTTTTTGATTGGGATGATGTGGCTCTGGAGGGCATGGGCCACTTCTTCCGCGAATTGGCAGAGAAGAAGTGCCAGGGCGTCTCCTCAAGTTGCAGAACAATCGATCTCAGGGCCATGTACTCTTCCACGATGTGCAGAAGCCATCTCAAGATGAATGGGGTAAAACCCAGGAGGCCATGGAAGCTGCCTTGGCCCTGGAGAAGAACCTGAACCAGGCCCTCTTGGATATGCATGCCCTGGGTTCTGCCCGCACAGACCCTCATCTCTGTGACTTCTTGGAAAGCCACTTCCTGGATAAGGAGGTGCAGCTCATCAAAAAGATGGGCAACCACCTGACCAACCTCCGTAGGGTGGAAGGGCCACAACCAGTGCAGACTGGCATGCCCTAGGGATCTCTTGGCCAGTATCTCTTTGAGCGCCTCACTCTCAAGCATGATTAGGAGGCCTATGTGCCTTCCAAGGGGCTCCCCCCTCTGCTCTACACCAGCCCGCCTGGGGAACTCCACCTGAATGAACCTCACAAGCCACCAGGCAGCTTTGTAACTACTCTGGAATATCTCTCAAGTCTTGGACCCAGTTAAAATAAAGCTTTTGAAACAGAAAAAATTAAAATTAAAAAAAAAAAAAAGATCTAATGGTGCACTGACTACATACTGTTTCCAGAAATCATTCCTACCTTTCTGTTCCTCCTTCTTCAGGGGTAGCTTTTCATTTTTCCACTTGTCACCTCAAGGTCACAGGGTGGTCACAGTGGTTAGGTATTAACTTCAGAGACAAAAGGGAAAGAATAAAAACAAAATTCCTACACTTAAACAACCAGGCCATGCTACCTGGAGCCCAACACCCAGTGATGTATGATGTCCTATGTAGACATCTGGAGCCGTACTATGGTGCCTTACCAGAATGCAGTTTTGAAAACCTAGCAGGCTGTGAAATGTATTACTTCACAAGCTTGCAAGACAACGGCCTGCCTGTCCTCTGAATCATCCACACAGATCACACAGCAGAGAAACCAAAGTCCATTCCTCTTCGAGGTGATAAAAGAGCTTCCATTCCTTTCCTTGATGTGCTCCCCTCCGTGGACCTGACAGCTTCTGCCCTGCAGTGTACTTCAATCAACTTGCTCTGTGTGTCTGTGTTCTAGGAAATTCATCTACCGCCTGGGTCACCAGCCTTCTCTATGTTACTTTGCAGGATACCAACTTTCAGAACAACCTCCAGAAGAAGAAAGTCACATCAAAATTACTCCTCCTTGGCAGTCTTTATCTTGTTTTGGAACTGAAAGTCTTAGGCTGGCTTCCGTTAGATCTCTTAGGCTAAGGACTAGAAACACTCACCAAAGGAGTATGGGATTGCAAGGCTTGTTTTAGACCCCCGATGACTCATATTTAAGGCATATAACAGGTAGTGTTAAGGGAGGGATGTAGCTTCCACAGCAAGGATGGAGGGAGGGGTGTTTAATAGCTATTGTGGCTCTGGGGTTGGCCACGATTTATCATCCATCTCCTTTTGCTGGTGGGCTTTGCACTATGTATGTGCCTTCTGATAACCCAAACCCTCCTTGCAGACAGCCTAAATGGAGAAAACCTTTGGGATTTCTCTCTCCAAGGAGTACATTCCACAAGGACTGAAAGCAACAACATGAAAGGTTTGGTTTTTGGAGAACAAGGGCAGAATTTAGAAAAAAAACATAATATATATATACATATGTACATATACATATATATTGAACAAATAGAGCCTCTAGGTGAGAAATTTTTTATTAGTAGCCTGTGGCTTTTGTCATGAGTTTTCACGACCCTCTGAAATTAAGTGGAATATTTTGCACTGGTGTGTATATGAATTGGGGGTAGACTGTGTCCTTGCTGTAGATCACATCCTGAAGGGTTTTATAACCTTGAAAGGACTAGAACCTTCCTCCAAACATACAATTTGCCTAGGACAACACTCACCAACGACAGCCATTCAAATGATAGGCAGTGCCCTGTAATGAACTGCATCCCGCTGGGCTGAGCACGTGACTCCAGGACCTCTTTTCCCACAGCCACAGACTCAACTGACTCTATTTTTAAGAGACAAGTCCAAGAGCTGTTATTAGTCTCTGTCTCAAAGCACATCCTGGGGCAGTGGCCAGACTGGGAAAGGAGCCTCTCAACGTGACTCACCGTCACCCTCCCCTGAGTAATGGTCTGCGGGCTCTATCACTCACTCTTGCCAATACATCAGACTGGGAGTCCGTTGGGCCTGAGCCAGCGGCTGAGTGAGTAAATGGAAACCTCCGGTAGGTATGGGAGATGGAAGGGTTGGGGGAGAAGAGCAGGTACCCATGAACTAGATTCACCTCACTCGCCCAAGGAGAAGGTATGATAGCTTATTTATAAAGACATGGGTGAGTGAACAATCAATCAGTATTAAAATTCCCAACCTGGTGTGCATCTATAACTCCTGATACCTATAAGCCCCCTGGCAAAAGTCACACTGGGTATTCATGGGTCCGGGAATGCCCTGAGCACTGAAGACTTGTTGGTCACCTAGGTAGCCAGTAGGTGAACTTCAGGGTCAGTGATAGACCCTGTCTCAAACTGTAAGGTGGGGAGCAATAAAGAAAGGCACCCAATCTCTAGCCGCCATATGAATGTATAAGCAGAGACACACAAATGCATGTGATATAGATAGATAGATAGATAGATAGATAGATAGATAGATAGATAGATCACTCCTCCTTAGGCAGCAAACTCCTACCTCTCCTACCATTGAAGGCTGGAAGTGGTGGAAGGCTGAGGAGCTACCCACAAGCCAGCACCCCCACCTATAATCTGGCCCAGGAGAGTCTCCAGTATTCAGCCTTCCAGGGTTGCCAAGAAAAGTGGTCCCATATAAGCCGCTGCAGAAACCGGGTCCAGCAAGGGAATTTAGAGGCTTAATGGAGAGAAGCCATGGGCAACAAAAAGAAAGATCCTGAAGAGAAAGGACGCTGGCTTCTGGACATTTCATGCTAGTAATTCTGCCACCTGGCTGCCCCTCTGAACTAGAGACCTCTGTAAAACCCAAAACTGCCTTTCCCAGATCTACAGACTGAGTCTTATGAAGGACAAAGACTGGAATCTGGACGTTCAGAAAACTCCACAGGGAATTCCAAAGAAGCAGATCTCGGAGATTCAAGTTGGAGCCAAACCAGTAAGCCCTTAATTTTCCCTTTCCCAGCAGCCCTCTGCCACAGCAAGATGCCAATTCTGGAGGCAGAATCAAATGGGAGTGAAAAA
>JADRCD010231423.1:13185-33064 GCA_019843815.1 Montemys delectorum
AAAAAAAAAAGAATCTGATAGATGAGTGTCAATCCATAGTTATACACCCTGACTGGCATACAAGCACACTTTAAAAGAATTACCCCATCAAAGAGTTTAATACACATTCGTGGTGTTTCAGATGTGCAATGAAGTATTTGTTGCTAGTACATACTAAAGCTAGCTGTCTATAGCTTTAGGCTGAAAACCCACACAATTTTCCTTTCAGTTATTTCAAATAAAATTTATTCTGGGCCACTAGTTTCTCTGCAAGGGTCTCACCTACTAGCTTTGAGAACACTATGACTTTTTAAAATAAATTTCTCAGTATTTCTTCCTAATATTTAAAACATATTGTAGTGGATAGTCCTTCTGGTTTTTTTTAAATTTATTTTTATTTTATGGGCATTATTGTTTTGCCTACATGTGTGTCTATTGGACCTCCTTGAAACTGGAGTTATAGGCAGTTGTGAACTGTCACATGGGTACTGGGAATTGAACTCAGGTCTAGTGTTCTTCATCCCTGAGCCATCTCTCCAGCTTTTTAAATGGGTGGAGTGAAGGGCTGGCTAACAAGTATAATGTTGCAGTTCAACAGGAATCAGGTTGTGGTGTTCTAGATGCAAAAGAGTGTGTTGACTATAGATGGTAAGCACTTTTAACATTCTTGCCACAATAAAGTATACAATGTTGGTATCAATTGACATGATAGTTACTCTAAATTGAGCACTGGATGCAATTAATAAAATATCTTGCCAACCCCCAAAGCATGTATAGTTATGATCTATTAATTAAAAATAAAATATAATTAAAGTTTTGGTTTTAGGACTACATTCATAGTACACTTAATCCTTGGGTAACTCATTGCCTAGCAGGAAAAGTCAATTGTCATAAGCCAAGAGGCAGTGGGAGAGCAAAGCTCTTGGCTACTTACCTGGGCTGATTGGAATTCATAACTGAAGTGTATATTTGCTTATAATGCAAATTCTTTCAGATTTACAAGCCTACATTGATTTCCTTGCTATTTGTTTTCTTGTTCTCTAGTAAGTAGAAGTAAACCCACAAATGTTTACTGTCAAATTCACAGGTTCTCTATCACTTTTTACAGGAAACTGATATACAATACCCTGCTACCACAATATGAAAAGTAGTTTAGAATTCAAGGGAGCTTTGCCCTCATGAACTTGGGAAGAGCTCATGTTAAGCACTAGGGTCTTTATACCCTTGACTGTTCCTCAATAGAGTTGAGGTCTAAGCATGTAGCAAAAAGTAGTTACTTTGCCTTACCATCAGGAAAACAGTCTGGGAGAGCCTGCATTCCTAGTTTTTGCTGACAGATGTCTTATACTCACTGGCCCTTTTTTCTGTCACTTTTTTTGGAATCGCTTCATCATGTGAAATGTTGAAGTACAAGGCATATTTACCAGTAGACACCACTACACTAATTCTTGTGAATAAAAGAAAAAAAAAACACATGACCTTTAAAAGTCGATTATCTCAAGTAGGAAGGGAATATATTTACCCAGGATTTTGCACTTGTATTCCTTTTTGTTAGCAACTAGGTTTCCAGAATCCACAGACCTTTCAGATGCTGTTTTTCTGCGGAGTTATTTTTTTCTCAGGAATCTTAACATTGTTTCCATCTTTGCACAGTGTCTGTGTCCTACTGGTCTCTCTAGTTTCCTGATACATTTCTCTGTTAACAGGACTTCATAGATCATTCAACAAATACTTATGTAAGGAATGGTAAGCTAATTATATACATGTGTGTATATATATATATACTTATATATACATGTATATAATTATATATACATACATACATGTATATAATTATATGTATATACATACATAATTATTTACAGACAGATTATATTTGAATCTAAATATTTAGTAAAATATTATATAGTTTTAACACTCTAGAAAGTTTGGTAAGGAACTGCAAACAAATTTTAATAAGGCTTACTCAATTGGTGGGCCTTTAAAAGAAAGTATCAGACATAGCTACATTTCTTCTTGTTGACTTTGTTTTTCTCAAGTCATTTTTCTCATTGTAGACTTGTAACTAATAAATGTCCATTTTAGAGGGGTCCTAAGAATCAGTTCTCTAAGTTTATATATGTTTATATTTGATCTATTACAGTGAGAGAAGGTATGGTTGGTAAAGTGTCTTTCATTCTGTTTCTTTAAATTACAAAGTCAGAGAGAGACAAGCGCCACTACAAAGTCATCCTTAGAAGAAAGATAAACAAAGACAATGGTTTTCATCAGTGATAATGATCTGGGGACATTTGGAACACACCAGGCCGTTTTTTTTAAATTACTCATATAGTCCTCACAGCTAGCTCCTGAAAGAGACTATTACAATGAGTATTTTATAGAGGACAAAACAGACACAGATAAAAAAAAGTCGTTAGTTTGCTAATGATAATCCTGAGTGGTTCCAACCTGGGTCCTTAGTGGTTCCTGGAATAAGAAGCGCCTTGAAGAGTGAGGGCTGAGAGTCATAGGTATTGGGGCCGGGAAACTCAGGGAATTTGGTTCACTTCTTCCTATTAGGCTTGGAATCTTTACAAAATGAATGTAAGCTGTTCTATAGTGAACACATAATTCCCTTCTATAGTGAACACATAATTCCCTTCTTTGTCTAAAGACATTTGGATGATATGTAGCTTCCGGGTACAAGCAGTACCAAGAACGGCAGTAATGAATTTGCATTTTCTGAAGAGCACGTGAATCCTACTGGCATATTTTCAATGTCTACATATGGGGTGCATCACACACAACGATAAGTGCATACCACAATGACTGAAGCATGGTAGCAAAACAGCTGCCTTGGAAGTTGATTGTGCCTCTTTCTTACCATCATCTAGCCATCAGGAATAGTTGGCACGATAGCCATATCAGAACAGCTGGACTATTTTAAAATGTTTTGATTTCTAAGCAACTTCCCACTATTACTCCCTAGTTTGGGTGTTTTAGTCTATTTGGGCATAGAAATTATTACTTGAACATGAAATAGACAAGGAAACAATGTGAGAGAAATATGCTTAAGTAGATACAAGTCCAGACCTAATGTTCCTGGATGTAGCCGAAGCTCCAACTGCATCTCGGATGTATGTAGTTTTGTAAATGAATTTGCTACTGGATACCAGAGGTCAGAAAGTCCAGATTAGCTAATGACAACTTCCCGCTGTTCTTTGATAGAACTTAACTCTGAGTCAACACATTTACTTTTTTATTTTTATTAATGTGGTTTGAGAATAGTAATTGAATGTTTCCCCTTAAAATATGAATCACTGATAAGTAAGCTAACATTTTATGATAAATCCACAGATTGAAAGTTCATTAACAACAGCTTTCTATTCAGGTAGTCCCTCTAGGCAGAATAATATATATGCTCTCACTTCCTTTTGCTAGGCAGGGAAGAACATGGACGCATGAAGTACAGACTTCTCCCATAATAGCTGAGGTCAAGTTTGTTTACTCCCATTTGCTTTGAATTTTAGCTGCTTGGCTGCAATT
Organism: Montemys delectorum; assembly: GCA_019843815.1. Taxonomy (NCBI): domain Eukaryota; kingdom Metazoa; phylum Chordata; class Mammalia; order Rodentia; family Muridae; genus Montemys; species Montemys delectorum. The sequence continues at coordinate 16,690 of JADRCD010231423.1, forward strand.
ACTGCAAGCATGAAAACAAACTGCTTTAGAAACACGATGGCTAGCTGCTTTGTTGTCAAACTATTGTTTGAAATCATGGAGCCCATTGGCAAAACTGCTCTTCTGTTGCTGAATCCAAGGATGGATAATTGAAACAGATACAATTTGTCTAAATTCATAATTTTCTTTGCATTATCTTTTAAACTTACAAAAAACAAGCTAGTATGTAATAATATCATATAATACTAAAAAATGCAAAATTACACATGCCCCTGTAGCTATTTAAAAAGGAAAGCAAAATCCCAAAAAGATGGTGGAAATGTTTATTGAAAGGAAAATACGCTAATGGCAAAAAAATGGCGTGTCAGTGCTTCAAACATTGCAAATATTGTCTCATGTGTTGTGCTGTCAAGTGTATGTCTTAGGGGAGTGGGGTGAATTCATGTTTAACAGTATGTAGGATATATTTCTTTAAATTCAAACCTAGGTGCTTTGGCTCAACCTTAAAGTTTCCTAAAGCAACTTCTACCTCTTCTTGCCCATATGGCTGATATAAACACCTTTCCTTCTCATCAAGACAACCCTGCTAAACAGTGTTTAGTGCGCTTTTCACTGCAGTATTTCTGTATTCTCCCCTTCTCTATCTGAAGTGATTCCCAGTTCAGAAATGAAGCAGAATCCCGCATTTCACATCCCTATCATGTAACTGATAGATGATTTTGCGGGGTAATTTCTAGACCCCTATTTTGTGGAATCCCCTGGGTCATACTATACTGTTTTTTGTTAGACCAAAGCTTTGCCTATCCAAGTATCCTAAAATAAATACACATTTTGCTGGCTTTTTCCCTGTCACCAGTTTTTAACTCACCCCTGCTGTATTCATGTTGCCAATAATTGCTTGCAAAATAACAGATACGAATGAGTCCTGGTCTCTGGCTACCAATGAGGAAAACACTGATGAAATTAAGTTTCAATTACTGTAAGGGGACTCTCGGAAATATTCCCATCCCAGTCATCAAAGATCCATGAAGTCTTTTGAAAACGACAGCTTCAGAAAGCAGTGCCTTCACGAGTTGGTACGTGTGACTTTAAAACTTGCTTATTCCATTGCTCTTCCCACACAGACGTGCTCCCTATCAAAAGGCAACCAAAACAGTCCTTGGTTCCCCTAAAATTTAGTTTGATTGTGCAAGAAACTTAGCAGTTGCTATGCATTCAGCACTTGGCCACCACTAACCTTGGCTAATTATCTTATCCTTAGCCATAACCCACATTTCTGTTGCCAAGAATGTGAAGATAGGCTCCCTAGTGAAAACGATGCCAAGCAATTGAGGGCTGAGTTTAATTCAGTATGTTTAAAAATTTCTTCAATTAATTTTAAATATCTAACCTCTACTGGATGAATTGTTCCTTCCTTTTTTTTTTTTTTTCACTCCTATGCAACAGCTTGTGTTTACGTATTCTTACATATGTTGAAATTAAGCAATATAATGTTTCAAAATGCATATACATATAATACAATGGTTGCAATCACTATATGAATGAATTCTACCAGTCTAGAGTGATAAGAAATTAAATGCATTGTGTTTGAATATCACAAAATTTAACAATTCTGAGGTCCTTGTATTTTAATTCGGGTTCCTTTTCTTGGTGTAATGCAGATATGTGCAATACAGTCAGATGGAATGAATTTGTTCCACTGAAAATTCTAGTGGTATATCAGTTACAAAAGATCTTAAATCAGATTTTTGTGAGTAATAAAATACATATAAACAACACCGGGGAAAATGTAACTTCTATAAAATGTTACTAGTCTGCTATCTTACTTAGTAAACAGAAGAAATGTGGAAATGCTGAAAAGGAGAGGACCAAAATATCCCCATTTTGCTAAAAAAAACAGACATGATACATATGCAAGTTATGTAAAATTCTGAGCAGCCATACCGATGTTGAAATCTTCTTTCTCTGTATTAATAATCTTCTCACCCACTTTTCCTTCTTGGTCGGATACACAGGAATCTTGGAGCCTGGAAGGTAGCTAGCTTAGCAGGTAAGCATTTGCAGAATGATCACAAGCGCCTGACTTTGATGCCTAGATCAAAGTACAGTCACTATGTATTGTGCCAGACAATTAAGTATTTAGTGCCATAATAGGAATGATACCCGGTGCTGTCCCCAGGACTCCATATATAGGGGTATACACATGTTTACATGAACAAATACACATTCACAAACTTAAATACACAAACACAAAAATAATACTATATATTGGTAACTGTAAAATATATGGAATCAAATTAAGTCTCCCTCTATGGATGAATGAGCAAGGCGCTCATGCTACACTCAGCCACAGAGTCCTCATTGGGCATGGAGATGAAGACGTCCTCTCATTTCCTACATCGTAGAAGAACCTGGTGATTTTTTTCTATTAATTAAAATAAAACGTACCCATAAAGAAAGACACATACTGAACTGTCTCGCTCATTTATTGCTTTTGCAGAAGTTGAAAATACAGTACTGGCTAGCTTGCTAACAAAGGCTGGAAAAAAATGAAGGAATGTATCAGGGATAGAAAGACACTGTTAAATACAAGAAATAAATATTAGAAATTCATTCCAAAACTCCAGCAGGTTGTTGAGATGTAGACTCTTAGGAATTTCCCAGTGTAAGTTGGGTTTTGCCTTGTCCGAGGGTTGTAGAGGTAGAGACTCAGAAGTCTCTGGCACATGGGCCAACCAGACTAGCCTATATGGTTCAGGCTAGTGAGAGTCCTTGCCAAAAGAAATAAAAACATTAATAGTATATAGGCCTCCACAAGCACATTCAACTGTTGCACACATGCATGTATACCCTCACATATGTGCATACCCACACCCCTTCCCCTCTGTAGTGGCTATTCCTGGTTGTCAACATGACTATATCTGAAATGAACTACAATCCAGAATTAGAAGGCTCACCTGTGGCCCTAATCTGGAGGCTGAGAGGTACAAGCTTAGTTCAAGTAAGATCACCTGGGATTATAGGTGTGGCACACACCTTTAATCTGGGCCACACCTTTTGCTGGAGACCTATATAAGGACATTGGAAGAAGGAAGGCGCTCTCTGCTTCATCTGCTTGCCTTGTGGGACTTCCACTCACAGCTGCTGCCGACCATTGTTGGACGTTGATTGTTGGGAGCTGGACTACAGACTGTAAGTCATCAATAAATTCCTTACTACATAGAGACTACCATAAGTTCTGTGACTCTAGAGAACCCTGACTAATACAGCCCCGTACATAAGTACATTTTGTACTACAGCCAACTTCAATGTAATATGATTTAGCTTGTAAATAAATTTTCTGCCAAATAATTAATTAAGTAAAGATTTGATATTAACAAAATTGCAAACATTTAATAATGCCCTGTAATTCTTAAAAATATGCATGTTGGGGTTCTCTGTAAAGACTTTACTCTAAACAATAAGGTTTCATAACACCATATGCTTAGCTTGTTGCTACCTGTGCCTTTTCTGTTTTAATTTTCTGCTAAATTATTGTCTTCTCTTGCTTCTATGATAAAAACAGAACAAATAAACCCCCTGATAGAAAACCAAGAAGATAGCTGTAAAATTTCATCCATTCAACAATAAATATCCTTATTATATTGAAAGAAAGATTTAAGATCATAAAGATTTTTAAATTAAACCTGGAATGAAATCAATTATTTGCTGTAAGCTAAAGGGTTACTGCCACACCCATGTTCAAAGCCGCAGCATCTCCCATATGTGCAGGTTGGAAGCAACCCAAAGTCTGATATGGAAGAATGCATAAATACAGCCTCATATATTGGAATATTATTCAACCTTAAGAAAGATTATTACATAATAAAACACAGAAAAACTTAGAAAACATCATGTCAAAAGGAAAAAGAACATCACATTTGTCTAAATGCTGCCTTTATGAGATATTTAAATGAACCAGATTCAGAGAAAGTGCGTATAGAATTGGGGTATGGTGAAATATGGAGATGAAAAATGGGGAAATTATGCTATTCAATGAGTAGAATATTTTAGATATGCAATAGGAAACTGTGATGACACTTGAAATTACTAGGAGGGAAAATTTGAATTATATAACCTTTATCATAAAAATGTATCCTACAATAAAAATTTTGAGACATTTCCTATGTAAAACTGTGTACTCACCATAGATCTTCCAATATCTGTGTTTCTCACTTCTCATCAAAATAACTTCTCTTTGCAACAGACAGAGACAATTATAGAAAAAATCTCAGTTACCAAGATGCAAAAAACAAGAAGAGATTGTGTGGTGTCCATTTCCAAATGCTACAGCTTAATACATGTAGCTAAGCCAGCAGGCTATCTTACAAAGTTTGGATGGAAAAATTATAAAAGCTAGAGGAACAGGATGTTTGCTGTGAAATTGTGTCTCCTAGAGATGTCAGAGGCTGTATTCATAAAGTCTCATCAACACGACTGCCTAAACAATACCTGACCAAGGATTAAAAACAATGGACGTGCTATCATGAAAGAGAGAAAGCTCAAAGAAACAGTATAGGCAGCTGGACCATGCTGAGAGTGGGATAAATCATACTCTGTGGAGAAAATACTCTTCTTGTTAGCTATGCAATATCAAACATCAAGTGGTCAGACTCAAGATGACATTATATATAATATCATACTGATCAAGTTGTACTTATCTAGGAAAACATGCGTTTGTATGTGGATAACAACAATTAGAGAAAAGAGGCAGTGAATTGGAGAGAGCAAGGAGTGTATGTGGGAGGGTTTGAAGGAAGAACAGGGGTGAGGTAATTCTAAATTGAAAAGACAAAAACAAATATCGAAGACAACCAAAATTAGGCAAGTTTGCTTTTCCCTGAAGGAAGAAGATTCTGGTTTTGTCACAATGTACAGAACATTAGGAGAACTGCAGAACATCTTGAAATGCTAAAAAAACAGCTCCACAGAAGAACAGCAAATAAGTAAACCCAAGAAAAAATGAAAGGATATGTTTTGCTGTGATAGCAAAATACTGGTTAGCTATCACTGTAACATATTTATAGGTTGGCATAGCCCTGAGAATGGCAAGAGAAAAGTTACACTGGCACTGACTTAAGATTGCTACTTCTGATAATTCAATTTAAAATTGCTTTCTCAGGGATATTTGAATCCAGCTTATTGGAGGCCAATGAAGTGATTCAGATAATCTCATTAAGTGCATGTCTACTCATCTTTTCCTTCGTGAGGCCCATAACGATTGTTCTGTCAACAAGGGACTGTGAGTACAAGGCTTCTCCATAAACTGCCTGCAGAATTCAACATGGTAATATGTTGGATCATACCATACTGTCTAGGTGTGTCAGATGCTATATATACATCTGGGTTTCTACAAATATATTCTGTTGTTCAAGAACCAGTAAAATCAGTCATGATCTATTGACCTGTTGCAAGGGATAGAATATTGTACACATTGCTTTCCATTATTATTCAAATATGGCAGGTTTCAGAGCGGTCAGTATCAGTCATACTGAATAAGGACAAGGCTTGCTGTTACAGCCAGGTTAATTAATAACCACCTTTATATTCCAAAGGAGGTTCTCCTCTTTTTCAAAAACTGTCTTCTACTCTATTACAAGGATCCCTTGTAACATACTGCTAAGCAACCCAAACATACAATGCTTCTCAAAATTTTGAGAATTTACTTTAATGGTCTTATTTTGTAACACAATATATATATATTTATCATAAACATTTTAATGAATAAATTTTCAACTCTTCAATTTTTTTCTTAACTGTTAATATTATGAGGAAAGTAAGAGTATGCCAATTATGTTTAAAACCTAGCTGAACCAATCCCTGACACGATTAATGATACTCTGTTATAATTGCAAACAAAAGCCTAGTATAACTAGCTATCCTTTGAGAGGCTCCATCCAGTAGCTGACTGAAACAGATGCAGACATCTAAAACTTAACATTGGATGGATCTTGGGGACTCTTGTGGAAGGGTTGGGGGAAGAATTGAGAACTCCAGAGAAGACAGGAATTCTGCAAGAAGACCAAACAAAATCAACTACTAACCTGGATCCTTGGTGATCTTAGAATTTGAACCATCAACTAGAGAGTATACACAGGCTGGACCTGAGAGACCAAATCTTTTAAGTTCAGACTTCATTTTAGAGAACTTGAATTCAAATAAACTTAAAGACAGGTACCTAGCATTAGTTTTCAATTTACCCCTCAACAAAACCCCAGCCTAGCTCCAGTTTCTAGGCTAAGCCCAACAGACCAGTGTCTCCCGATTAATCTCCCTCAACAATCCAGTGTTACCAGGTTAGTTTCCAATAATCTGATGTGGTTTGACCCTCAGCACCAACCAATTATGCTAAAGGTCATAGTAGCTCCCCAATTAGATACTTGCCAGGCTAGAAACACCCATTCCCTGCGTGTTGCTTTCCATAAAGCCTTACCCCAATGGATGTGGGGCACGTGTCTTCACTAAAACCATCTTGCGCATCAGCGGTGTGCTGAGGCCCCTGAGTTAGCTAGAATAAAGTCCCTTTTGTGATTTGCATCAGATCAGCTCCTGTTTTGGTGAGGTAGTTCATTAACACTTTCCTGGCACTACAGACCTAGGTCCCAGCACATATATATAGCAGATGTACAACTTGATCTTAGGTGACAATTGGACTGGGAGATATCCCTAAAGCTATTGCCTGTCTGTGGAATTGGTTCCCCTACTTGGAGCTGCCTTGTCTGTCCTCAGTGGGAGAGGAAATGCCGAGCTTTGTGGAGACTTGATGTTCCAGGGAGGCTTCTACCCTCTCAGAGGAGAAGGGGAAGGGGGACTGGGAGGGGAGTGGCAGCAATCAGCAATCGGGGTGCAAAATGAAAAAATATATTAATTAATGGGAAAAAACAAGATTGAAGTAAAAAGTGTAAAAAATGACGTTAAAAAAAACTTAGGTCAATAAATTACTTTTATAATAAAATATACTATAGAAGAATTTTTGATTATGCTTTTTTATTTAAATTGCATGCATTTACTATTATTCTTTTGAAAATATTGAGATTATTTTATCTTTAAAGGGAACCTAATATTCTGCTTTAAATTATATATATATGCTAACATATAAGGAGTAAAGAAATTAGGAATAAAATATAGATATATTTTAGAGAATGTAATCTTAGTTGAGACTTAAAGGACTTTTTTTCTATACAGACATAAGAGATGCTTTTAAGAGTGGCACCAAAATGTGGCTGAAATGTTGAGATTAAAAGGAACATACAAGTAGGTACAAATGCAGATCTTATCTTAATCACCTCTTAATTTACTTTAAAAAATAGGATTCACACACAGTATAAAATTCCTGTTGTTTTTGTTTCAACAACTATGAATCGCTTTCAAATTACCCTCAACAGATGATTTTTTTTTTTTTTCTGGAGAGACAAGGTGGTGACTCAGGCAAGCATCTCAGATTTGATTGGTGTTAAGGCGACTCATATCCCATGTTTGCAGTGTTTCTAAAAGTGCAACTCTGTCTGGCCATACTCTCCACTGATTTACTCGGTTCGACCGTTTGGGTAGCTGATTTAGAAAAGGTGGCCTTTGTTTGTTGTGATTTTGTATTCATGCAGAGTACTCAGCATTCCATTACACCCTTCCTTAATGCAGTCATCTAACCTCCAACAAAAACAGACCCATGAGGCGTTCTTGTGGAGTGAAACCACCTTTTGCTGTTTTTCCAACAATGCATTTGGCACCTAACTGCTTATAATAAACAGCTCTCTTCCTGTCCTCTGGGGGAATTTGATCTGCCATTGAGGTAAATACTGCCCCAAGGGTCTAGAGGAAATGGAAAGAATTTGGGAACCTCAAAGTCGGCTTCTATTAACACCTGACCAATTATTGGAGACAATAAACAGGAAGCATAGGGTTTATAAGACGCTTCTTTTTCTTTTCTACCCCCCCCCACCAGACTACAAGTTAGAATCTGCATGTACTTGCCTTCCCAAGTCCCAATGAAGACTCTATGGAAGATGATCCTCCAGGTTCAGAATTAGTACTCTCAATTCTCATATAAAGGAGAAGGATTGGCCATTGATCAAAAAAAAAAAAAAAAAAAAAAAAAAACATCACCTGAAAACAGCCAGATCATCAAGACTAAAAATTAGCATCAGGACTTCTTATGAAGAGCTGGTTGAGTCTACTGTTTTCTATTCATTTTAATTTTCTGACACATCTGTGATTGTTCTAGTGCTAACAATTACATGTGGAACTGATATGGTAGAAGTTCATGTTCAATGAAATGTTCCCATTGTTTTCCAAAGTAAAAGTCACAACCTTAGTAAATAGGCTTCATGGCTAATAAGCGTCTATTATACGACAAATGTTAATCTATTTCATATCATGTTATTTTGTGATTATGATTTTACTTGTTAAAAGGTTTAATTTTATACTTGTCACACTGGCTTCTTACTCAGGTATCAAAATAGGAAACTGAAGATTGCATGATGACTTCAGAAATTCAGCTCCCACCTTCTGAACTAAGTCATTCCCTATAAGAGAATAAGGTCTGAGTTGCACATACAAATTTCTGATTGCTATTATTATATGTTTTGTGCCCAGGTGTTGATGAAATTCATAGCTTCATGTACAGTAGGATAACATGCTGCTAGGCTCGTGTGCCACGCCTGTGCATTATTTTTGTCAGTATTTAAACCTAAGAATTCCTCTAGGAATGAAAAAGGGTATGGTAGAACCCTCCTTGTCCAGTACGTCATCTCTTTATGCGTGTTGCAACTAATCTAAGAACTGGTGGTTTTGTTAATAAGAATGTTCTTCATGTGCATATTTGTATATACCATGTTATATGTCATTGCCATAAAGAATAGCTTAGATTTGGTAAGTGCCTCATGGTTGAGGCTTATATGACTAAGTTCCAGTTGGGTCTCACCTACAGGCAATGTAACTGACAGTCCACATGTGTATACTTCTGAGGGGTGAGGGGCCATTTCTGTATTACTCCCCTTTCTCTATTTCTCCTTATCCTCTACCAGAAATTACCAGAACTAGTCATAACTTAACCTGAAAGTGCCAAAATATTTTAAACATGAACAAATCTGTAATTTAAAAAAAAAAAAGACAGGAAAAATGCAAATTTGGGTGTTCAAATTATGTTCACTTCACTTCTGTCCTTAAAGGAGAGATGAAGATTGTCTAAAAGAGATAAATTTTCTCTGTGTTCATTAAAATAAGATTATGAAGACAATGATCATTTGATAATTTCATTATAGGATGTCAAAACATTAGCTTCATAATGCTCTAAATTATCAAATGTAGCAGTTTGACTTTTCAGATAAAGAAACTTATGAAGGAAGTCCCACCTCTCACAGAAGCTGCTGTTAAAAGTTAACAGAAGGGTCGTAAAACTACTTATGTTGCCAGCAAAAACTATCACCTTTATTCTAAAATCATATCCTTCACAATAATTAAGCATTGTTAGCAAATATCCTAGTTATGGGAAAACATGGCTTTCTATTAATGGAAAAGTTAATAAAGAAAATGTGGTATATGTATACAAAGAATACTATTAAACACTATGAGAAATAAATCATGTTAATTCCATGAAGATGGATGGAGCTAGAGATTTTTATGTTAAATGAACCAAGCCAGGTTCTGAAAACCAAGTGTCACTCACATTTTCTTATATGTGGGATGAGAGAGAGTTAGGAAGGGAGCTGGATGGGGAGAGAGAGGACAGATAGAAGAGGATGAACTATAAGGCAGAGGAGGTTGGTGGGAGGACCTAGCAGAATAACTGAATAATAGGCTGGGAGGGTGTTAAACCTGGGCCCTTATATACACCTTCACAAATGTAATATTGTCAGCTATTCTATATTCTTATAATGAACCAATAAAATTGATTTGAAAAATTAATCTGTTTTCTACCTCCTTCCTCTCAGTCTATCCACACAAGTTATAATGATGATTATTGGAAAATATACTACTAACAGAGATATGCAGACTCTGTGCTTTGGGTCTGGTGTTCCAGGTTTCCTTTAGAGTCACGGCACTCCCATATGCAGACACCAAGAAGAAGCCTGGGGATGAGAAACCGGAATGAGGTCTCTGTTGCCAGCTTTCTTGTCAACAGCCAGGCACATGTGCTGGGCTACTCTAAACCGTTAGCCTTGGCTGAGCACACCCAGACAGAAGGAACTGTCTAAGCCTGCCCAAGAACTTGAGAAATAATGAATGCATGCTATTCTAAGCTACTTAGTTTTAAAGTAGTTCATTACATAGCAAAGCATAATTGGCAGAGGCCTTGCATTTCCTTTGTTATTTCTTCTGTAGTCTTATAGTGAAAGACCTTTCAGAAAAACTTTCATGGCAATTTTCAGAATACAGAAAACAGCTAGAGATACAAAACAAATAAATGTACACCCAACTCATCTGTTCTACAAGTACTTTAATGGCTGCTTTCCGAAGTACAATGAATGTTGCTGCTTAGCTCGAACAACTCAGAGCCAGGTCACATTCTGTTTCCAGTATCGTATGCGCTGGAAATAAGAAGCACAGTCATGTTTATGTTGACACGTCTTCATTGCAAGGTTAAGTGTTGGATTTGTTTATACTTTTCCCCATTTCCTCACTTCAGCTGCACTGTCTGGGTTTTAACAGGCTTTGGTTTTCCCTCTTTGGTGAGACAATGTCTGAGTTAAGGATTAACATTTGTGAAGTGAAACATAAATGCCCATGAGTTGTATATAATATTTTAACGGAAACTTACTTCGTTACACCACTTTCACAAATTTTTGGGTCAGCAAGCAGCTATGCCATACTCCATTCCAAGCCATACTTGATGGATGCTAAGAATGCAATAAGAGAAGGTGCATCACTTATGGTCTAGGGTTGGTGAATAAACTAGGTAATTGTGCTGTGTCCTAGTGCTGAGGAGAATACATTTCAAACTCCGTCTACATAATCATTTCTTTCTTTATATTCTATTTTCCACCTTAGCAGATGAGTCAGAAGTCCTCTTTTAAAGTAACAGGGTATAAGTACAAATCTGATAAGGCTAAGGGTAACATTGACTCTTATAAAGATCTGTGACTTTAGTACTGTTTTACTTCTCTGCATAGGAAAGTGCATTGTTGATACAATATGTTTTCTCTATTTTCCCCTGTTCTCAAAACAGCCCTTCTTGTGAACAATAATCAAATCATCGAAGTATCTTAGATCTGTATGGAAATACAGAAGTTCTCAATATTGTGTACTTAAAATACATGTGCTTTCAGAATAAAAAAATCGCTTTGAACATATAAATTTTGAACTTATATAGTAGCTGCATAAATTTATTTTATTTGTAAATTCAACGTTATTATTTAATTGTATTTTATTCTTTTTCTATCTTTTTTTTTAACTATGTTCTGGTTTTACTAGTTGACTTTTTTCTGTATTAAGAACTATATTCTAAAAGGGTTCCACATTTCAACCTTGGGTTGTAGTCCACAACCACTGTCTAGCCCGAGGAAGAAAACAGTCCACAGCTTCTGATAACTGTGTTGCGCTTTTCTCTTTTGTAACTCTTCCTATCTTTCTCCTGTCAGTGAAGGGCACTTCTTTGTTTTGACCTCCAGAAGCAGGGACATGTTGGGGTTTCAGTACCACCTGGGACTTCAAGAACCCTCTGGGGGGTCCTTTTCCCTTAATGTCCTTTGTTTTCATAGTTATCACTGTGACTCCTGAATTTAGTTACCGTTTATATTTCGTTTTTGTGCTATGTCTTCCCAATACCTCATTCACACACAAACATGTCCTGTTGCCAGGGATGACTTCTCTTCCCCATTTCCTTTCTTTTGTTCCAGTTGATTATGATCACCTGTTGGACCATAGTACTCGTAATAACCATCTTTATTAGTACTCTAGACACCAATGAGAATGCCTTTCCTGGCAGGAATCAACTTTAGATTAAGAGAGTGCCTTCCAAAGATGGAAAAAATTTAAATGTGACTAGTGAGTCCCTCTCTAGTCTAGGAAAATAAGAAATGTCTTATTTACTTATTTTTGAATGGTTCTTTATTTTGCTTCTACAGAACACAGCTAGATGACCATATCTCCTATATGATGTGCTGTTTAAATATATTTTCCAGATGACAGATAAGTCAAGAAATATACCTGAATCCCAGTATCATTCGGCTTCTCATCACTTCTCAAATCTCTGAGGAACCAGTTTTTGCTTTGTTACCTTTAGAATCTGTTCATATCCACACAAGCTCGTATCTATGGATTGCCCACTATTGATTTTCCTTTGTTTTTCCCAAGGATTTTTAAATATAGTTTCCTCATACATGTCCTTATGAGGGTTTAATATTTTCAGTTTACACCAAAGATATCTACTGGGTCAAGTGTATCCAATTAAAAAGGGGGGTGTATATTTTCTACAATGGCTCACAGGACTCTTAGCTATGAGAGAAATAAATGCATTCTTATTGTCTGAAAAATCCCAGGGAGCCACTTGCTTTTTCCAGACCAACTTCTTGTACTCTCCATTTCTTCAAAATCCCTTGTCTCACCTATATATGGACAATGAAATAAGAAACATAGTCATAGACTTCTGTGGGTGGTGGTGGAGTTGAAATGTAGATAATTATGCAAGTAATTAGTAGATTTTAATAGCGATAAAAATAGTCAATGATGACTGAGAAACTCCTCAAAATGACAATTACATCACCTCACACCTGAAACTGTTTCTGTCTTACTTTTTCTTCAGGCCAGTTCTAGTTTATACGTAGGATAAATGACATATAAAACACAGAAGCTAATATAAGAACAATTTATCTGAAGTCTTTTTTTCTGGAGAATAAGATAAAGGTACTTAATTTGGGGTGGAGTAGCACAAGAATAGAGTCTTTTTTGAATAGAATATCAGTATTTCTGTGTTTACATATACAAGTTCTCATTTAATGATAGCTAAAAAAAAAAAGTAAGCTAAAGACACAGTGAGACCATGTGTTCTCCATAATGCCGACCATATAAATTGTAGACCTCATGTAAAATTTAATCTTCAAATTCAACTTTGTGTCATATCCAAGTAATAAAAAGTCCTGGCTGCTTTGTTTCTGAGATCAGAGTCCGATTATGTGAACAGTGGCATCACTTCAGATAGAGGAGCTATTGGCAAATTTTAGCTGTGGGGAAAGGAGGAATGGTCTCTAATTTATCAAGTAGCCCATGATAAATTGAGCATGCTCCAGTGGAAGAACATACATACCAGACTATTTGGGCAACACATATTGGCATTAATGGTGAAAGAAAAAGTAGTGTTGGGTTTTGGAATAGCTGTTAAAAGGGAGTGAATATAACCAAAGCACAATTTTCAAAGGATTAGTAAAAGATATGCTTGAAAGCATGCTTAGAATTAAAAATCACTTAGAATCCACTGGTAATAATATACAAACTTCAGAGAACATCAAAATATAGAGCACTATGCACTAGACAGAGGTTAATCTTATTCACAGAACTTGTCTTGTAAATCTTTACTAAGACTTGACAACTGGCTATTGTGTAGTGGGTGAGAGACCTGGGAACAGTGTACCCTAAATGAAATATTCTATTAGTCCTCTCCCAAGGGTCAGGGATCTATGCTGAAGAGGAGGCAGGAATATTGTAAGAATATTGTAATATCTTGAGGTTGGAGAGACCAACAAAGAAACCACATCTTTTAGGCACAGCAGAATAGATGTGCATATGAACTCATAAAGATATGGCAGTGTGCACAAGGCCTGCTCACGTTCAAAAGAGACTAAATCCCACCATGGAGAAAGGGAAGAGGGCACAAATTCCCATTCCTAAGCAAGAAATTATTTGTACTCGATACCTGCTTCGAAGGGAACAAAATGAGGTTTTTATGTCTGAGCAACAATGGATATCAACCACATTTCAGTAGGCCTGATGCTCAAAAGTGGTTAGCAAACACAGGAAAGAGCCCATGCTTCTTTGTTTTGCTTTGATAATTTTTGTCGTATTGTGTGTTTGTTTTATTTTCCTTTATGTATTTATTTGAGAGAGAACATAAAGTTGCTTGGATAGGAAGGTGGGGAGATCTTGGAAAAGTTTAGAGGATAGAAAAGAATATGATAAAAAATAACTCTATTTTAAAATACATTTAAATAAAACTAATTGAAGAAACAAATAACCTGCCATACATCTGCACAACTTCATTGAATTATCCTCTTTCTCTTTTTTTTTCAGACTGATTTCTTTAAACAGCAGACAAATATATGCTCTTAAAAGGAACTGCTTTTATAGAGAGAAAAGCCTGAAGTGACATTCCTATTCTACCTTCTAAAAGCCTGGATGAATTTCAGAATGAAATGGAAACATTAATCTTAAAAAAATTTTCTTTAATGTACTTTAATTTTTTTTATTTTCTAAGCTTTTAACTTCTAAAACTGAAGCCAGTGAACTAAAGCCCCATCTTAGCTGAATTCTAATTAAGTTGTCTTATTTTTGAGAGAGTCTTGTTATTTAGTGTAGACACTTCAGAAACTTGCTGATAAAACATAAATACATTTGTTTATAAAATGGAAACTTTTGGGGTCATGACTTCATGTCAAGGAAATATTCTGTAAAAAATTTTAATCTAAAAATGCTTAAGATAATATAGTTAACTATATTAACTTTTAAAATCTAAGTTGAAAGACATCTTTTATACATACATAAAAAAGACAAGCTACAACCTGAAAATTAATCTATCATAAATCTAGTTGTCAAAGGATTATCATCAAAGTATGTGTGTATTTCTTAGTCTTTCAATAATGAACTAAAAATGTACCAATAAAAAACATGAATTTACGTGGATGACCATGAAATCCTAAATTATGCCCAGTCTCAGAACCTTTCCAGTATTATTTCATACCTTAAACTCAAATTTGCCATTTTGCCACAAGACTGTCTGTGCCAACAGCCTTGGACAGAGTCACAAAGTTCTGATTCACTACAGTTTGGGTGGATCCTTGGAAAATTAATTTTGAAAATAGTTCCCTGAGGGCTTCTGATGTGTGCCATGGGTAAGACATATTTTCCTGAAATTTTAAACTCATTGCCCAAGGGAATCAATCGTTACATCTTAAAACTGTCACTACTAAATATTTTCCCCATAATATGTCACTCTCTCCCGGATGCCTTAGTTCAGACAGGCTCAGCAAGGAACTTAGATGTGGCAAAGAAGTTGGTCTTAAGATAACAGAGGTAAACATATTAATTAATATTAATTTATAACACAGTGGTCTATTCTGACTGTATAGGAAATGTAGACGCCATCACCTGGAGATGCTCCACAGATGCATGGGGAGGAAAAGGATGCAGTTCTCTCTCAGGTCCTCTGTGCTCGGTGGCAGGTAATGCCTCTACTTCTTTTTCTGTAACATGTATCTCATCAGAGAACCCACATCTCCAATTACATAAAAAGCCTGGCTTCCTTCTTGTTTGTCTTTAATTGACATAAGGAAGGGTCATTGCTTACATTTTTTTTGTTGTTGTTGTTGTTGAAAAAGCAATTAGGATGGACTCTGAAAGGCTCCCGCTCAGAAGCGAAATCATCTTACCTGTGAAAGGACCCTGAGTATGCTCTATAGTAGGGATGAGGGAAGTCACATTTGGCAGCAATGACTCATTTACCACTTGGGACCCAAAGCAGAAGACAATGCTTTGTAACAGTAAACTTCAGCTAATCTAACAAATAAGGACTCCAAATGTTAAAAAAAAAAAAAAAAAAAAAAAAACATGATGTAAAAGACACATGAGTAAGAGACATGAAGAGTATCTACGCACACACACACACACACACACACACACACACACACAGAGAGTAAACATCATTTAACATCAAATAAAATAAAACTGAAATTATGCTGAGATGCCTAGTAATACTTATTATACCAAAATGTTTGATAGCATACTCAGGAGTTAAGACTTTGAAAGCAGGTATTCTCAGTTGTTCCAAAATGTTCAATCCCTGTGGAGGTAAACTTGCCTATAGCTAATAAAATCCGCATGTAGACACACCCCCTGACTGGAACTTCACTTTCTAGAGCTGTCCCAGAAGATAAACATTTAAAGTTACAAACAACATATGTAAAAGGTTGTATGTTGTGATGTTATTTTGTAATGGATAAATTTGAAAATCTAAACCATGTGTAAGAAAAATTATCATGTGAATAAAAACAGCAGCTATTAGAAAAATAAAAAGATCACTATAAACTGATTGTTATAATTCATTTTAATGAAATAAACCAAGCAACACAAATGTATTTCATATGTTAAAGTACTTAACATCAATGTATGTACATATGTATATGTATATATATGTGTGTGTGTGTGTGTGTGT
>JADRCD010231424.1:0-24189 GCA_019843815.1 Montemys delectorum
ACCAAGAATGAGTCGCAAGTGACAGGACACAAGTGACTAGGCAGTAAGCACTGCGGGCCAAGGGAAGAAGACTCCTGTGGCCCGGACACTCAGAGTATGATCCACATTAAGTAATGTCTTTGAAGAGTGACTAACCCGACTGAGGGAATGGTGTGATGGCTCAGAAAGGCCACCTAAAGCAGGAAAGAAGCGGACTCCATGTCTTGCCTCAGGTTGGCCTGAGAAGAGGCTCCAGATATCGCCATAGCATGGGACAAGAACTCTGTTCAGTGTCTGAAGGTTGCTGTACCTCTGGGGCTGTGTCACAAGACCAGCATACTCCATAGCTATGACACACTGGCCTAAGGGTACAAGCCTGTGCTCTGCAAGTGTGCAGCAAGGGACTCCTGTGCCCTAGACCCTAGGCAGACATCTGCTTACTTCGCAAAGAGCCAGCCTTTAGGTTATTCCTTTCTGGGCCAGACTTTGTATAATTTTGTCTGTGTTATCAAGTGCCTAAGCCTTTGACCTATCCCTTTCCCCCCCCCCCCCCCCCACCAGACTTTCTCCATGATCTTTGAGGAGGCCATGCCTTCTCTGTTCCTTTTGTAATTCCTGTCTCATGCATCTGTTCTTTCATGAGCTCCTGAGTGACATGACCCTTGCCATAAGGTTACAGGGACCATCATACAATGTCAAGTCCCTCCTGCATCTCTGCAGATTCTGGATCTGGCAGCTTGTCCGAATAGATCATATCCCGGATCTGCCACTGCCTAAACCTCTGATCTCTTACATTTGGAAGTTCTACTACTATGATCCTCAGGAAGAGGTGTACCTGTCCCTAAAGAAAGTGCAGCTCATTTCCAAACAGAAGCAAGAGGTGGAGCCTTCCACATAGCAGCGAGGGCCCCTGCTGTTCAACATGAAGGCATTTGATCCCCAGGCTCCAGTTTGAAGAACTAAATGAAGCTACCACAAAAGAAGAATCTGGCAGAAAGAGAAGAGCGGGTTGTGATTCCTGGCACAGACTTTGGTTCCCCTGCAGCCCTGGGGCTTGGAAGCACACAACATCCTCCAATGGGGTCCTCACCCCCACCCCATGAACCCCAAGACGGGATGAGCTCCTTGGGAAACTGGAAGAAGTCTTAAGACTGTTTCTTTTCAGAAGTAAGTAAAAAAAAAAAAAATCAACCTCAAAGTTGATTTCTTAAGCTCAGTCCCTCAATGGAGCTGCTACCTTGCTAGATGTTGATTATCCTAGATGGTCCTCAGACATTTCAAATTTGGCAGATTGGGGGCTGGAGAGATGGCTCAGAGCTTAAGAGCACTGACTGCTCTTCCCGAGGACCAGGTTCAGTTCTCAGCATCCATATATTGGTTCACAAACATCTGTAACGCTAGTTCCAGGGACCCAATGCCTTCTTTTGGATTTAATGGGTACCAGGCATGTATGCATATGGTACATAGATATATGTATATATGCATGCATAGGTATGCATGCAGACAAGCCACTCATACACATAGTAAAATTGAATAGAAGAATCAAATCCAACAGAGTAAGCATGGAGCCCATGGTCTCCTTTTTAAAATTCCTAATTTCCTTCTTTCACCTTCTTACCTGTAAGTTCTGACAGGTCACCAGTTCCCAAATAGCTCAGATTTGCTTCCTGGACATATCCCAAAGGGAACTGGATGAATGGCAATGGTGTGTTTAGGTGGCAGGCACCTCCAGAGGCTCTGACTCGCCATCTCCCATACTTGTTCTTTGAGAGCTCCTCAGACCACCTGAAGTGATAGGTGGGCCCCAAGAGCCAGGTTCTTGGTGTGCTAGATAGGTCAGGATCAAGGTTTTTGGAAACCTAGAGATTCCGATGCTATTAGAGAGATATAATGCCAAGCAACACCCTGAGCTTGGAGCAGACTCTATACTCTGGCATTGATCCCCCACCTCTGTTCTGCCCCTCCTGGGAACCTGGAACAGGGCTGCTCAAAGGGAGGAGGAGAGTATGAGGCAGTGTTCTTGGGACACCTACTCTTGGAGCAGCTACTCATGGTTCCCCAATTGCCCAGGCCTGCAGGAACCCTGCCACTTCCAGGTGTGGTTCTGTGTGGTTCTGTGTGAATCTACACTAAGCTCCACCACGCCGAGGACCTTCTCAGCTGGTCCGAGGGCTGAGTTAGAGGATGGCTTTCTATTGTTTCTTAACATTCCCTTTCAGAATCTTCACATCTTATCAGGAGGAAATAAGCTTACTCAGAAAAGAAGATGAAGTCAATACCAACAGAATTCTGTATATATGAAATGAAGAGGCCGCAGGAGTTCACAGAGCATCCTGATCCAGCAAAAAGAGCTGCAGCCACCTATATGCACCAGGGCGAGGTATTGCCTGCTCTGACATCTCCAGAGACACAGACTAGCTACAAATGAGTTCTGGGGGGGAATTGTGTTCCAGTTATTAGCATCCAAATGCCAGTGGGAAATAAAAACGAGGGAGTTCTTAACTGTAAGTCACATCACAAGAGGAAGAGAAAATTTTATGAAGCAGCAGAAGCAATCACAGCACAAGGAGCTCCAGGGAATGAGATGGAAAGTCCACCCACCCTGCCCTTCAAATAGGAAGCAGGGGCTCAGGGAGGCCAGCCAGTCCCCAGCTCATTAGTCACAGACTCAGGCCCAGAGTGCCTTGCTCAGTCTCTTCCTGCTGTGTGCTTGCCTCTCCTGGAAGTGTCAGAAGGCAAAATATCTGTCTGGTGATTTCTAAATATAGATCTAGACAGCCCCATAAGGCTGCAGCTTTAAAATATTTGTTTCATGAATTCTTCCAGGACAAGATTTCAGTCTGACTCAGGACTTTACGTTAGCTGCTCTTCTCCTTGATATGACAATATATACCAGACGCCAAGAAACTTACGGAAGGAAACATTTACTCTGGCTCTTGGTGTGAGGGGATGCAGTTTGTCATGGTGGGAAGGCATGGTGGAAATACAACATGGCAGTCACATGGCCCATGCAGTCTAGGAAGCAGAGAGAGATGAACCATGATGTCCAGGCCATCTTCTCTATTTTAATCAGCCTGGGAGGCCAGCCAGTCAGATGGTGCTGCCGTGGATTGGGCTTTTCTTCATAGTTATCTCTCTGGAAAGGTCCCTGAGGATACACTTGGTGACAATGGTGGCAAACCCAGCAAAGCCAACAGTGTCTATTCACCACCATGAACAGTACCATTGAGGGACTTCTGGCAACTGGAGACCTTTCCTGAAAGAAGGGGCATCATCCATCAGTCCAGGATGATTGGTCTGTCCCCAGACTCTGCCACTTCTCAACCCTGTGGCTGCTTAAATGCTCAACACAACTCAGATAGTGTGTATGTACACTGGACCTGTGAGCGTCCTCTCGATGTTAAGTCCTGAAGGGACCCTGGCCAGCTGGAGCACGGCTCTCTGGCTGGCCTTACCCTTCTCTCTTGCTAAAAACCACTAGTCACTAAGGTCTATGCCCCTATTTGTGCAACCCCTCCTCCTGAGGCTGGCTACCACGGCCTAGCTATCCAAGTATTGAAGTCCAGCAATCAAAAGCCCCCTTTGGCTCACCTAATTAACATGTCCAATTAAAGTTAAACAGGAACCTTGTACCTTTATAAACTGCCATTTACCTATGGGTCACAGTCTGTCTCCTCCCTACCCAGAGATAGTCCTTTGTCTTGTTCTGAGATAAATATCCCTTCCCTCTCTCCCTTGCTCCCTTCCCCTTCTCCCTCATCCTCTACCTCCTATAGTCTTTGTCTTTTTCTCTTTGCCCTCTGTCCCTCTAGGGACAAATAAATCTTTGTGCTGAGAACCTGGTCTGAGAGCTGAGTCGGGGGTGGGGGGCGTCCTGAGCTAACACATTTTCTTTCAGGTCCCCTCAGGATAACTCACACTACCTTCTGATGTGACTTTGTATTGTTTAGGTGATATGATCAGGGAAGAAAAGCCTGTACGTGTTCAGTGAAGATGCAGTTCTTTTCATATGTATTTGAGCTAAGACTAAGTAGATTTTGAGGTGCTGGCTATATTAGTTTTGGATTAAGAAGTCCTTGTCAGGGTAAGTGCAGAGACAACTGTGTTCTGGTTTGAGGCAAGGCTGCATTGTGAGGGATTCCCTGTGGCCCAAGACATCTGCTCTTTTCCACCAAACCTATTCCAAAGTGTGGGGGTTGGGCAAAGCGGGGGTCACAAGCAAGATCGTGCATGCACCAGCAGCGTCGTCACACATGAGGGCCATCAGCAGTTCTGTATCCTACATACTGGAGCTGTTCAGGCATTCAGCTGGCACTGATTGTTTTGGAAAGGAACACAAAGCTGGGAAGCCTGACCCAGTAATGAGTATCAAAGCCCTGGGGTGACAGGAGAGAGCCCGGCACAGGACAGAGACAATTCCCTGGCTCACATGAAAAGCTGAGCTCCCCTAGGAGGCAGGCAGGGCTTTAGCTGGGAGACCAGCAAAGCAGAAGAATGGGGGATGAAAGAAAAATCCCTCGAAGTCCTGAAATATTTTGCTAGAAATATTTAGGAAAAGCTATTCTCGTTGTAGCCCAAGCCATGTGTCCTCGATTTAGGAATCAGTTCACTTGATCGGTCCTACACTATCCTCCGCAGTTAGGGCTTCTCCACTCTTAACACTAGCAGAGAAAGTGTCTGGCCAGCAGTCCCAGGAAGAGAATATGAAGAAAGCAAACTGGTCTAGGCTTTGGGGCATCAGAGGTCGTCTGCAGTTTTTCTCCTGGGCTGTGATAGCAGTCTAGTGTATTGGTTACTTTTCTTGCTGCTCTGATAAAACACCGAACATATGCAAGTGAGGAGAAGGACTTATTCTGGGCTCATGGTTTGAGTGGCTGCAGTCAATGGTGGTGGGAAGGCTTGGTAACAGGAGCAGGAGGAGCGTGGCCATGAAGTTCGTGGACATTCGGGTGTCAAAGAGAGATGACTGATGGTGCTCAGCTCACCGTCTCCTTCTGATTCAAGGCAGGACGGCATGGGCTGCTGCTGCCCACATTTGGGATTGAGTCTTCTCCCCCTAGTTAAAAGTGTATGTCTCCACAGTGATCCTAAATCCAATCAAGGTGGCAATGAATTTGCCATCATCATCACACCCAGCCTACAGCCGACCTCATCTCCAGCTTCTTCGTATGCCTCTGTGTTCCTTCGTTCCCCTCTCTGCCTGGAGGGGCTCACCCAGTGATTTCCCTGATGCAGTCTTTCCATGGCCCTCCCTCTCTACTTCAGGCCTGGGGCACGTCATGCCTTTACATCTCCATCTTTTACCCCTTTAATTTGCCTTCATAAAGGTTGTTCCCAAGTAAGCACTCCCTGGTCTGGCCTCTGATTCCGGACTCCAGCAAGCCCCTATCTCCTGGTCCCTGTGTGGCACAGCACGACGTCAGTGTTCCTTAGCACCGACATGACGGTGACAGATTCCTAGCCCTCTAGAACCCTAATCCTCGTTTCTGTTGAGCTACCTCAGTCTTAGCGTTTTATTACAACAATGGGAACTTTAACTTATAAAACTTGGGAAGAATTACCTTCTAGTAAAAAGGAGTGACATTGCTAAAGGAACGTATGTGACAGAGTGGCCCCATCTCCACACCTGCATAGGGACCATCAGTTACTAGGTACACTGGCTGACATGGAAAGCCAACAAAGCTAGCTCTGGTCCACACCTGCATAGGGACCATCAGTTACTAGGTACACTGGCTGACATGGAAAGCCAACAAAGCTAGCTCTGTTGAACAGCCAGTCAGGCTTTGATTATGCCCTTCTTCCTCCGCTCTGGACAAACAGGGTATTTAAGCTTGAAGCTTAATCTGCCTGAGATCTGCTTTGGGGATGTGTTAATTCCTCTGGCCCATCTCTTGGATAAATAGTTTTAAATGTCTGATTAGTGTACTCTTCCTGACCTGTCTTGTTACAGGAGGTTCTAGCTTAGCCCCCCGGAAGAGTTGTTGTAGGATTTTTCCTGGGAACATTTAAAGAAACATGTTTTACTCCCAACAGGGCACTGATGATAAGCCAAAGTCACATTTCCTCCAAGCCCAGCAGGTGAACCAACAACTTTATTGGAATCCCCTATAGGAGCAAGGGTAGCTGAAGCACCAGAAAGCCCCATCCCAGCATGGGTGACTGTGCTGGCTGGTTTCTGTGTCAACTTGACATAAGAGAATCACCTGGGGAAAGGGAAGTTCAATTAAGAAAATACCCTCACCAGGTTGGTCTCCGGGTAAGCTATGGGTGCATTTTATTGGTTGATAATTGACGTGAGAGCACCCAGATCACTGTGGGTGGTGCCATCCCTGGGCTGGTGGTCCTGGGTGCGATAAGCAACCAGGCCGAGTAAGCCATGAGGAGCAAGCCAGTAAGCAGTGCTTCTCTATGGCCTCCGCATCAGCTTCTGCTTTCAGGATCCTGCCCTGCTTGAGTTCCTGCCCTGACTTCCCTGGATGACGGACTGGGCTGTGGAAGTGTCAATCGAGGTAAACTCTTTCCTCCCTAAGTCCTCCCTAAGTTGCTTGGTGGTCATGGTGTTTTATCATAGCAATAGAAACCTAACTAAGAGAGTGATGGCTGATGGGAGCAGCCAGGCCCTAGAGTTCCTATCTCTAGTCATGCTTCCACTTTCTATCTACTCTAGTACTTGCAAGATCATGTAGGGCAGAGCAAAGCAGTGGTTGGCGTCTCAGGTCAGGATCTAGTGAGAGCCCTTCTCTATAAGGGAGCATTAATAGCTTCAATGCCATCCCCAGAGAGTCGCTATGTTATTCTGTATATCCCATTGTCATAGCTGAGGGCCAAGGTGTTCTGCCAGCCGTTATAGCAACTCTTCTCGCGTTGGCCATGGTCACGTGACAAGAGGAAGCACTAGCTCTACTGCTTCATCACCACTTACCCAGTCCCATGAGCCTCTGCCTGTGACCAGTCTTCTCTGTGTTGTTCTTGCAAGTTTCACACTTCTGTCAGTGTCTTAGTAGTTAGGTCATGGATCTTCTAGCTGCCTCCCTCTCTCAGAAACCAGGCCAGTTCCCTGCTATGAAGAATAGTGAGCACAGGTCTCGGGGTGGAGGGGGGGGGTAGCTACCCATGCCCCTGCAAGTGCAAAGCATTTGCTTCTGTTTGCCGCAGCCCCTCTCTGTCTATATACCCACCCATTTGCCCCAGTCCGTTGGGACAGTCTGTCTATGCTTTCAGATCTGTCCATCCTTACAGGAGCCTGAAGGATGATTCAGTGGGTAAAAATGTATGCTTTGGAAGACCAACACTGTGGGATCTAGCTCTAGAACCAACATAAGGTAGAGAGAGATAACCAACCTCTATATGAGCATGAGGAATGCGTGCCCCCAAGCCACCCTCATAGGAGTATACACAATATTAACAAATTGAAGATCTGGTGGTTAATCCAGTTTCTAGAGAGGACAGGAATCCTCTCTCCAGGGAAGGGCCTGGGACTTGGATGTTGGTTTCAATGTCAATTTGCTATGAATTAAAATCACCTGAGTAGAAAGCTTCACCTGAAGAGCTATCCGGGTTGCCTTGTTGATATGTGTCTGGGGGGGGTGCTCACCCCCAATGCAGGTGGCACTTTTGATTGCAGCCCAGATAAAAACAGGTATACCAGAAGGAAGACCATCTAGCAGCCTTTTGCTCAAAGGCTTCCCCCTCCTGACCCTTGATTGACTTACCCTGTTGTTGGGGCTGCGGCTGTTGCTCCCCTTAATGATATCAGAACCAGCATTCCAAGCTTCCACTATTGAGGAAGGCTCTCTGAGCATTCTCCAGGTTCTAAAGACCAGATTAGGACTGCTGAGGTGCCCAGTCTTGTGGACTGGGCAACTACTAGATTTGGGGGTGTTGGGGGGAACTGTTGTTATTAATTGAACGTAAGTCAATTTAATATGGAGAATTTAATATGTATGACATATATTATATATGTGATGTATATGATATGTGTCCTATCACTTCTGTTCTTCTAGGGACCCCTGATTAATACAGGGCTCATTGCTTTTGACCCCAATGTTTTCTAAGGACTTTGTCACCCAACAACACCATTATGTTAAGGACCACCATCATAACATGGGCTATGATAGATTTAGATCACATCACTAAGTCTCATAAACCCTCCTTGCTAGTCTTTTTAAAACCATATTTTTCTATCTCAAGACAAAATCCCCCAGAGAATCCAGATTCTTATATATACTTCACATCAACAAGTATGGTATTTACCTGTGAATGCTGAGAGAAGCCATGGGAAAGGAAGCCACGGTTTGCAAGCCTCCTTTAGTTGATTGTGACCAAAGCCAGGTCTAGGGTCCAGCAAGGTCACTGGTACTGAAAGTTATCAAGAAAGGTTGGAAGAATCAGCTACTTGGCCTCTTCCAGTCTGCCCCTGCTGATTCAGCCTGTTGGTCCTCACACCCATTTCTACTCTCAGAATATTTCCTTGTCCTGCCAGGTGACCACTGGGTGGCCCAGTCTCGCTGCTGCCTCTTCTGGAGAGTCCCAACTCAGCAACACTGAGTTCCAGCATAACACATGGTTAGAACACATGATGAGTTCTCTATTAAATAATTGGGTGTCATTCAAGGAGGCAAGCACTCAATTTCAAGACAGAGAACAAGCACAGCTACACACACACACACACACACACACACACACACATTCATGCACATGCACACACATGTGCACACACACTTGCAAATACACACCCATACTCATTCACATGTGCACACACATTCACACATATGCACAGAGGTAAACACATGCACACATACACATGTGCACACAAATTTCTGACACATGCACAGAGACACACACAAACACACATACTCAAGCACATGCATACACATGTGCACACACGCACACAGACACACACAGGTACAGAGTACCACGCCATATTTCTCCTTAGAGTTCTCTCAGGTCAGTTGTCCTGAGCCTTGGACATGATGTCATTACAGACTCACTTCTGTTCCTCTCAGGCAAACCCTGCTGGGATCCAGTACTTTGTAGAAAGTCTGGTCTCTGGTCA
Source organism: Montemys delectorum (assembly GCA_019843815.1). NCBI lineage: Eukaryota > Metazoa > Chordata > Mammalia > Rodentia > Muridae > Montemys > Montemys delectorum. The sequence continues at coordinate 9,035 of JADRCD010231424.1, forward strand.
CTCTGTTTGGGATTTACAAGGTGAGTTTGGGACCATGTCAGTTAATTTATTTGACCAAAGAGCTCTATCAGAGGAGCAGAATGTGGGGCACGTCAAGAAAGATGCCCAAGCAGGTGGTGAGAGTATCCACTTGCTCCTGAGACAGGAGAAACAGATCTGGGCCTCAGGAAATGATGGTGTGAGTGCTCAGCCTGTGTCTTTTTATAAAAGGCTGAGGGTAAAGCCAGAGGGAACTTAGCCAGTAAAGGTGCTTGCCACAAATCTCCAGGACCTACATGGTAGAAGGAGAGAACTGACTCTTGCAAGTTGTCCTCAAAAACATCCATGTAGCCCTTACACCATGCAACTAAATAATATCTAAGAGAAGTTTAAGGGGCCAAGGGAACAATGTCTTGAGATCTCAGACATCATTCTCAGGGTCATCCCAGGCCACCAAGAGCATCTAAGAGTGACTCTTTAGGAAACCAAGCCTTCCATCATAACACACGGTTAGAACTTGAGGTTACTTGATAATTGGGATTCTAAAACCATCTTACCAGTGTTGCTGAGTTGGGACTCTCCAGAAGAGGCAGCAGTGAGACTGGGCCACCCAGTGGTCACCTGGCAGAAACATCAGCAAGGGACTCACTCTTACTGGGACTGATGCTACTTCCTATAATTAGTAAAACTGCTCATCTTGTGGAGGACAGTCACGTCAGGGGAGCATTTGATAAATATTATCCAGTCAGAATGAAAATAGAAATAGAAAGGCCATACTTTGCTGAGCCTTGTTCTAATTCAAGGGCTGGCTATGTGTTTATGCCCAATTTCAGGCACAAATATTGACCTTACTGTCTAATGCCTTGACTTCTGGGAGGAGTGACAGACTGTGGAACTGAAATCTGGGGTGTCTACTAATACAGATTGCTGATTAAGGAGCATATGAATATTTTGGGTGTTTAAGAAATTACCCCAGTTCCTTTCTTAGACAAGGAAGAATTACTTTATATTCCACAAGCAGTTCAAAAGTTCATCTTATTTCTAGCACTGTGCCATTCAATAGAATCACACACTCTCTTGTTAACATAAATAGATTGCCATACATCCTAATTTTTACACAAAAATGCATATATGTGCAAGTGCAGGCATTTATAGTCTGGCATATTTTTCTATTTAAAAGATTTAAGATATGTATATTTAAATATATAATGTTTGAAATAAGATAATATGTGTAAGTCATGGTTTTTATAGTCAATCAACCACAGATGAAAAAATATTTTGGGGTAAATATCCAAAATGTTCCTGTATCAGTTTTTTTGTTTTTTTGTTTTTTTGTTTTTTTGTTTTTTTTTTTTTGCCAACCTGACACATGCCAGATTCGTCTGAAAAGATGTCATCTCACCTGAGAAAGTATCCCCATCAGACTGGCTGGTAGGCAAACATGAGTGTCATTCTCTTGATTAATGATTGACATGGGAAGGACCAGGCCACTGTAGACAGTGGCATCCCTGGGCAGGTGGGTCTGGGTGGTGTTAAGAAAGCAGGCTGAGAAAGCCATAGGGAGCAGAGAGCAGCATTTCTCCATGGCTTCGGTCTCAGTTCCCGCCTCCAGGCTCCTGCCTGGCAATCCTTCTCCCACTGTCCTTGATGATAAATTATAATCCCAAAGGGAAGTAAACACTTTCCTCCTCCAATTGCTTTTGGCCATGTTTTTTTTTTTTTTTTAATCACTGTAAGAGAAAACAAATTAGTACAATTCCTCAAAGCAACATTTGAAATTGCCATACCCTGAGCCCTATGCTGAATGCACACAAATGCAGCGCCCTGTAGGCACCTAACATGTACTTTACATTATCTAGGGATGACAGAAACTGTGCTGAAGGGTTCATGGAGGTTCCAGGTAAACGGGGTTCTAGGAGGGTCTTGGGCACCTTGGGAAGTCTTGGAGCCTGTTGGTGACTGTGTTTATATAGATGCCTGCTGTATTCATGTGAGTCACAGATCCTGCATAGTATACTGGCAGGGGCCATCTGGAATAGGTTAAAGGATAGGTTAAAGGATAGGAGATGGCCTACCTTTTTTTTTTATGGACTGGACTATGATAGGTGAGCTCTTGGAGGCAAGACCTGAGAGACTTCATCTCAGGATTGATTCTTGTTCTGTCATTATTAAACTAATATAACAATCCCTGGTCATTAGCCCACCCCATTGAACAGATTTCCTGCAGACTCATGATGTACTGTCTTGTAGTGATGATATGTAGACAAATGGATGGTTTTTTAATTACTAGTAATTATTCTATAGAATTCTTAAGTTTATACTATAGAATGGGCTGCAATTAAAGCTCTGCAAAGTCTTCATGTGTCATGAGTTAATTGCACTAAAATAGAAATCAGGCATGTAACAAATTTATAATAAGACATTCCTTTCTGGTTATAAAACTATTATCTGATAACTAAGGTCCTAAATTGGGAATGATCAGTTTATTGAAGGTGCAAGGACAGATGAGAAAATATTAACTGGATTTATTCTATACAAAACTTCAATACTAATGAAACACTAGGCAGATGATTTACTAACTTAGACCTAAGAATTATAGTTTTAAACTATAATTTACCTGTAGAGCTAGTGGCAGATAATGAATGTTTAGTTATCTGCACCCCTGAGCTGAGGCTGATCCACAGTCTACTGTGCATGGGTGCCCCCAGGAGAGACCTGTTCTCTCAGGAGTTCTTTCACTCCCCAGCTTGAAGGTGAGATAGCCACTTTCTCTCCAATAACTGTCTGGAGCAGGGCCAGACAGGAGCAAGCAGAACACAAGAAAAATGCTGTAGCTAGGACAGGATCCTTCTGGTCTCCATCTGCACCCAGAGCTTGGGCTGTTCCAGAGCCCTTTGTACACAAGTTCCTCCAGGAGAGTGTTGGTCCCCCAGGAGTGCTGACACAGGCTTACAGACACACAAGAGGAACAAGCTCCAGCCAGAGACAGAAAGAACATCTAACACCAGAGATAACCAGATGTCAAAAGACTAATACAAGAATCTTATCAACAAAAACCAAGACTACTTGGCATCATTAGATGCCCCACCATAGCAAGTCCTAGATACCTTGAAACAATGGAAAAGCAAGATGTGTATTTAAAATCACATCTCATGAAGCTGATAGAGAATTTTAAGAAGGACATAAATAACACCCTTAAAGAAATACAGGAGAACACAGGTAAACAGGTAGAAGCTCTTAAAGAGGAAACACAAAAATCCCTTAAAGAATTACAGAAAACTACAACCAAATAGGTGAAGGAATTGAACAAAACCATCCAGGATCTAAAAATGGAAGTAGAAACAATAAAGAAATCACAAAGGGAGACAACTCTCAAGATAGGAAACCTAGGAAAGAGATCAGGAGTCATAGATGCAAGCATCACCAACAGAATACAAGAAATAGAAGAAAGAATCTCAGATGCAGAAGATACCATAGAAAACATTGACACAATAACCAAAGAAAATGCAAAATGCAAAAAGATCCTAACTCAAAACATCCAGGAAATTCAGAACACAATGAGAAGACCAAACCTAAGGATAATAGGTATAGAAGAGAGTGAAGATTTCCAACTTAAAGGGCCACTAAATATCTTCAATAAAATTATAGAAGAAAACTTCCCTAACCTAAAGAAAGAGATGCCCATGAATATACAAGAAGTCTACAGAACTCCAAATAGATTGGATCAGAAAAGAAATTCCTTCCGTCACATAATAATCAAAACACTAAATGTACAAAACAAAGAAAAAATATTAAAAGCAGTAAGGGGAAAAGGTCAAGTAACATATAAAGGCAGACCTATCAGAATTACAGTGGACTTCTCACCAGAGACTATGAAAGCTAGAAGATCCTGGTCAGACGTCGTACAGACCCCAAGAGAACACAGATGCCAACCAAGGCTACTACTATATCCAGCAGAACTCTCAAAAACTATAGATGGAGAAACCAAGATATTCCATGACAAAAACAAATTTAAACAATATCTCTCTACAAATCTAGCCCGTCAAAGGATAATAGATGGAAAACTCTAACACAAGGAGGGAAACTACACCCTCAAAAAAGTAAGAAAATAATCTTCTTTTAACAAAACAAAAAGAAGATAGCCACAAAAAACCATAATCTTACCTCTAACAACAAAAATAACAGGAAGCAACAATCTTTTTTCCTTAATATCTCTTAATATCAATAGTCTCAATTCCCCCAATAAAAACACATAGATTAACAGACTGAATACATAAACAGGGCCAACATTTTGCTGCATACAGGAAACCCACCTCAGTGATAGAGACAGACACTACTTCAGAGTAAATGGCTGGAAAACAATTCTCCAAGCAAATGGTCCCAAGAAACAAGCTGGAGTAGCCATTCTAATATTGAACAAAATCAACTTTCAACATAAAGTTATCAAAATAGATAAGGAAGGACACTTCATACTCATCAAAGGAAAAATCTACCAAGAAGAATTCTCTATTCTGAACATATATGCTCCTAATGCGAGAGCAACCACATTCATAAAAGAAACTTTACTAAAGCTCAAAGCACACATTGTACCGCACACAATAAGAGTGGGAGACTTCAACACCCCACTCTCATTAATGGACAGATCATGGAAACAGAAACTAAACAGAGACATAGTGAAACTAACAGAAGCTATGAACCAAATGGATTTAACAGATATTTATAGAATATTTTATCCTAAAACAAAAGAATATACCTTCTTAGCACCTCACGGTACCTTTTCCAAAACTGACCATATAATTGGTCACAAAACAGGCCTCAACAAATACAAGAAGATTGAAATAATACCATGCATCCTAACAGATCACCATGGACTAAGGCTGGTCTTCAATAACAAAATAAGCAATAGAAAGCCCACATACACATGGAAGCTGAACTCAATGACAACTTGGTTGAAGAAGAAATAAAGAAAGAAATTAAAGACTTTTTTAGAGTTTAATGAAAATGAAGCCACTACATACTCAAACTTATGGGGCACAATGAAAGCAGTCCTAAGAGAGGAAAACTCATAGCTTTGAGTGCCTCCAAAATTAAACTGGAGAGAGCATACACCAGCAATTTGAAAGCACATCTGAAAGCACCAGAACAAAAAGAAGCAAATACACACAAGAGGAGTAGACTGCAGAAAATAATTAAACTCAGGGCTGAAATCAACCAAGTGGAAACAAAAAGAACTATACGAAGAATTAACCAAACCAGGAGCTGGTTCATTGAGAAAATCAACAAGATGGATAAACCCTTAGCCAGACTAACTTGAGAGCACAGAGATAGTATCCTAATTAACAAAATCAGAAATGAAAAGGGAGACATAACAATAGAAGCTGAGGAAATCCAAAAAATCATAATTCCTACTACAAAAGCCTATACTCAACAAAACTGGAAAATCTAGATGAAATGGACAACTTTCTAGACAGATACCAGGTACCAGAGTTAAATCAGGATCAGATAAATGATCTAAACAGTCCTATGACCCCTAAAGAAATAGAAACAGTCATTAATAGTCTCCCAAACAAAAAAAACAAACAAAAAAACCCAAAAAACAAAACAAAAAAACAAAAACAACAACAACAAAAAACAGGACCAGGTTGGTTTAGTGCAGAGTTCTATCAGACCTTCAAAGAAGATCTTCAAATTAGAAATTCTAGTACCAATACTCCCCAAACTATTCCACAAAATAGAAACAGAAGGTACTCTACTCAATTCGTTCTATGAAGCCACAATTACTCTGATACTTAAGCCACACAAAGACCCAACAAAGAAAGAGAACTTCAGAACAATTTCCCTAATGAATATCAATGCAAAAAAAACCTCAATAAAATTCTTACAAATTGAATCCAAGAACACATCAAAACGTTCATCCCAGGGGTGCAGGGATGGTTCAATATACGGAAATCCATCAATGTAATCCACTGTATAAACAAACTCAAAGAAAAAACCATATGACCATTTCATTAGATGCTGAGAAAGCATTTGACAAATTTCAACACCCCTTCATGATAAAAATCTTGGAAAGATCAGGAATTCAAGGCCCATACCTAAACATAGTAAAGTCAATATGCAGCAAACCAGTAGCCAACATCAAACTAAGTGGAGAGAAACTTGAAGCAATCTCACTAAAATCAGGGACTAGACAAGGCTGCCCACTCTCTCCCTACCTATTCAATATAGTACACTAAGTCCTAACCAGAACAATAAGACAACAAAAGGACATCAAAGGGATACAAATTGGAAAGGAAAAAGTCAAAATATCACTATTTGCAGTTGATGTGATAGTATACTTAAGCAACCCTAAAAATTTCACCAGAGAGCTCCTAAACCTGATAAACAACTTCAGCAAAGTAGCTGGATATAAAATTAACTCAAACAAATCAGAGGCCTTCCTCTACACAAAGGATAAGCAGGCTGAGAAAGAAATTAGGGAAACAACACCCTTCACAATAGTCACAAATAATATAAAATACCTTGGTGTGACTCTAACTAAGCAAGTCTCTGAAGAAAGATATCAAAAAAGATCTCAGAAGATGGAAAGATCGCCCATGCTCATGGATTGGCAGGATTAATATAGTAAAAATGACCATCTTGTCAAAAGCAAGCTACAGATTCAATGCAGTCACTATCAAAATTCCATCTCAATTCTTCACAGAGTTAGAAAAAGCAATTGGCAAATTCATCTGGAATAACAAAAAACCTAAGATAGCAAAAACTATTCTCAATAATAAAAGAACCTCTGGTGGAATCACCATCCCTGACCTGAAGCTGTACTACAGAGCAATTGTGATAAAAAAAAAAAAAAAAAAAAAAAAAAAAAAAAAAAAAAACTGCATGGTATTGGTACAGTGACAGGCAGGTGGATCAATGGAATAGAATTGAAGATCCAGAAATGAACCCACACACCTATGGTCATTTGATCTTAGACAGAGGAGTTAAAAGCATCCAGTGGAAAAAAGACAGCATTTTCAACAAATGGTGCTGGCTCAACTGGTGGTTAGCATGTAGAAGAATGCAAGTCGATCCATTCTTATCTCCTTGTACAAAGCTCAAGTCCAAGTGGATCAAAGACCTCCACATAAAATTAGATACACTGAAACTAATAGAAGAGAAAGTGGGGAAGAGCCTCAAGCACATGGACACAGGGGAAAGTTTCCTGAACAGAACACCAATAGCTTCTGCTCTAACATCAAGAATTGACAAATGGGATCTCATAAAGTTACAAAGCTCTGTAAGGCAAAGGACACTGTCAACAGGACAAAATGGCAATCAACAGATTGGGAAAAGATCTTTACCAATCCTATATCTGATAGTGGGCTAATATCCAATACATATATACACAAAGGACTCAAGAAGTTAGACTCCAGAGAACCAAATAACCCTATTAAAAATGGGGTACAGAGCTAAACAAAGAATTCTCAACTGAGGAATACCAAATGACTGAGAAGCACCTAAAGAAATGTTCAGCCAGGCAGTGGTGGCGCACACCTTTAATCCCAGCACTTGAGAGGCAGAGGCAGGCAGATTTCTGAGTTCAAGGCCAGCCTGGTCTACAGAGTGAGTTCCTGGACAGCCAGGGCTACACAGAGAAACCCTGTCTTGAAAAACAAAACAAAAAAAAAAACAAAAAACAAACAGAAAAAGAAATGTTCAACATCCTTAGTCATCACGGAAATGCAAATCAAAACAACCCTGAGATTCCACCTCACACTAGTCAGAATTACTTAGACCAAAAATTCAGGTGACAGCAGATGCTGGTGAGGTTGTAGAGAAAGAGGAACATTCCTTCATTGTTGGTGGGATTGCAAGCTGGTACAACCCCTCTGGAAATCAGTTCTTCAGAAAATTGGATATAGTACTACCTGAGGTCCCAGCAATACCACTTCTGGGCATATACCCAGAAGATGCTCCAACATGTAATAAGAATACATGCTCCACTATGTTCATAGCAGTCTTATTTATAATAGCCAGAAGCTGGAAACAACCCAGATGTCCCTCAACAGAGGAATGGATACAGAAAATGTGGTACATTTACCCAATGGAGTACTACTCAGTCATTAAAAACAATGAATTCATGAAATTCTTAAGAAAATGGATGGAACTAGAAAATATCATCCTGAGTGACGTAACCCAATCACAAAAGAACATACATGGTATGCACTCATTGAGCAGTGCATATTAGCCCAGATGCTCGAAATACCCAAGATACAATTTACAAACCACAAGAAATTCAAGAAGAAGGAAAACCAAAGTGTGAATACTTTGGTCCTTCTTAGAAGGGGGAACAAAATACCCATGGGAGGAGATACAGGGATAAAGTATGGAGCAGAGACTGAAGGAATGACTATCCAGAGACTGCCCCACCTGGGGATCCATCCCATATTCAGTCACCAAACCCAGACACTATTGTGGATGCCAACAAGTGCTAGCTGACAGGAGCCTGATATATCTGTCTCCTGCGAGGCTCTATTGCCTGACAAATACAAAAGTGGAGGCTCACAGCCAATCGGTGAACTGGGCACAGGGTCCCCAATGGAGGAGCTAGAGAAAGGACCCAAGGAGCTCAAGGTATTTGCAGCCCCAAAGGAGAACAATATGAACCAACCAGTACCCCCAGAGCTCCCAAAGACTAAACCACCAACCAGAGAGTACACATGGTGGGACTCATGGCTCCAGCTGCATATGTAGCAGAGGATGGCCTTGTTGTTCATCAGTGGGTGCAGAGGCCCTTGGTCTTGTGAAAGCTCTATGCCCCAGTGTAGGGAAATACCACAGCTAGGAAGTGGGAGTGGGTGGGTTGGTGAGTAGGGGAAGAGGAGAACAGATAGGGGGTTTTCAGAGGGGAAGTAAGGAAAGGGGATACCATTTGGAATGTAAATAAAGAAAATAACAATAAATAATCAGAAAAATAAATATTTAGATAACTAGACTTAATGAAAACACACGTAAACACTCTGTTGTAACTTCTTTTTCTTCTTCTTCTTCTTTTTTTTTTTTTTCAAGACAGGGTTTCTCTGTGTGGCCCTGGATGTCCTGGAACTCACACTATAGACCAGGCTGGCCTCGAACTCAGAAATCTGTCTGTCTCGCCTCCCGAGTGCTGGGATTAAAGGTGTGCACCAGCACCTCCCAGCTTGTTGCAACTTCTTATTCAATTTATGATTTGAGTTTATATTTGTACTTGTGAACTTTTGAGGAAAAAAAAAGGCTTGGAATACCATGTGATCTATTCTCCTAAAAAAAGTATAAAAACTAGGAAGGAAGACATTAAGTAAACAAAAGGAGAACAGAAAAGCAGCAGAGTAGATGCAAACTAGCAACAGAAGAGACAGCAGAATACAGAAGTATAACTGGGCGAGGAGAGAGGCGAGGCAGGACAGAGCACAGAGAGTGGAGAAGAGAGAACAGAAAGCCGCGAGCAGGCTTCGTCTTACCACAGGACAGCAGTTTTCTCAAAAGCAAGGCAGATAGAAGCTTTTCATGTCTTTATACAATAAAGATTGGAGCTTATTTTCCATCCAGAGTGAGTTCTTTGTGTGCTGGTGCTTGGGTTTTTGCTCTATCCACCAAATAATGCATGCATTTGTAAGTATAGAGGGGTGTGTGTGTGTGTGTGTGTGTGTGTGTGTGTGTGTGTGTGTGAAGTATACATAAATACTTGTGGAGTTCATGAGACAGACAGTTGGGTCCAGCATATCTGTGCGTGTATGAAATGAACGTATGACTGTGTATGTGTCTATGCATATTTGCTTGTGTAGAAGTATTTCTTACTGCGAACATGTCTTTGTGTTTTTCTGGTTCAATAAAAGTTAATTGCTGGGATGAAGAGGCAATTTAGCGGTTAAGAGCACCAACTGCTCTTCCAGAGGTCCTAAGTTCAATTCCCAGCAACCACATAGTGGCTCACAACCACCTGTAATGGGATCCGAAGTCCTCTTCTGATGTGTCCAGAGACAGCTACAGTATACTCATATACATAAAATAAATAAATGTTTTAAAAAATAGTTAATTGCTTCAAGCCTCCCTCTCACCTGTCTAGTGAGAGGCGAGGTTTCTGGGCAACTGAGAAAGGAGTCTTAGCAGTAAACCTTGTACCGAGTTCCCGCTGCTGTACAGCATATGTTAACTGCCAGAGACTTATAAAGTAAGTTTATAAAGTAAGAGTTAAGGTTCCCAGTGCCTAATCAGCACAGAGAATTATAAAGCAAATAATAAGAGCAATAAAGTGTTAGGTTTCTTCAGTGCTTAATGAAGCACAGAACAGTAACAGAGAGTGATAAAATAAAGATACAGCATTTAATAAAGCATAGAGAGTTAAAGAGAAAAGCAGTCCATGGTATGCAGCCACAGAATAAGCAAGAAAGTTAATTTTTCAAAGCCTTCGGCTTCAGCATCCAGCATAGTTAGAGAGTTAAGAGGCCGGAGATCGTCAGTCTTTTCTGCATCCGTCCAACACTAACTACTTCAGCACCTCTGGCCAGACAGGCTTGTAGCAGCACAAGAGTTCTTTGACCTTAATTTCACTTTCTATCATGACTGTAGGTGGCACTGGTTGAGGTGGTGCATGCCTGTAGGATTTACTAAAGGAGAGTCACAAGTTCGAGGCCAGCCTGAGCTACACATTTGAGAGCTGAAGAGATGATTCAGCAGTTAAGAGCACTGGCTGCTCTTCCAGAGGACCTGGATTCAATTCCAAGTACCAATGACAGCCCACAACAGTCTGTAACTCCAGATCCAGGGGACCCAACATCCTCACACAGACATACATGCAGGCAAAACACCAATGCACGTGAAGTTTACAAATTAATTAAAAAAAAAAAAAAAGACTGCTGGTAACACTTTTTGAAGCAAGGCAGGCTATCTCTAACTATCCATAGTTGTCATGATGAAGTGAACACAGAAGCCCAGAGCACCTGTGTTAGCCATGTGTCCTGAAAGAAGGGTCTGGAGTGAATTCTGGGTCCTTTTGCAAGTGCCCAATGTTTGTTTTAGAGGGCCAGGACCCTGGTAGTCCTCTGAATGCCCTGCACTAGGACACTCCTGGCATCAGAAAAACATTTTCATCTTGACTGTCACTCAGGGGCATAGGACCCAAGTCCATCCCTACCAGCAAAACCTCCCCAGATGAACATCATCCGTAAACGCACACAGGAAAGGAGAAATGGCAAGGAGTAGAGAAGCTTAGACCAGGGTCCATCCATCTTTGCCTCAGTTTTCTGGTCTCTAAAACAGTTGGTGGAAGACACCACTGGTAGGGGTCCCCTGGTTTTAACATTTAAGTCTTTGTTTTCACGGAGGTTTAAGGAGGGAACTGGGAACTTGTTACCACCTCTTCTGTTCAACTCTAGCGGAAGAGAAAGCTTTGTCTTTTATTTCAGGGCCTCTGACAGCCACCTGAAAGTACTGCCCACAGGAAGCCTAAGGCCACCACGGGCTCCCTAGTTTTAAGTTCTCATTTTTGTACCCACCCTTTAGTCCTATCTTTTAAGACCCTAGCTTCCTACAAAGGTCAATATTATGTTTTCTGCAACAGCGTTCAACAAGGTAATCCTCAGGAACTGTGTGCGTGGTTGCTGGCAGGAAGCAAATGCCAGCTCAATCCTGGGTAGTTGATACATGACAGCTCAGTTTCAGGGCTCAGCCAAAGTAGCTCCCAATAGATTCTAGATGATAGATAGGCTCATCCTTCAATGGGAGAGTCCAAGGCACAGCGCTGAGGTGAATTTAGATAGCCTTATAATTATTTTGGAAGGGCAAAGTTCATAACTATTTTATGAAATAAAATATTGACACACAAACACGCACATGCTTGCTGTTTTACTTGTCTGTTAAGTGAATGTATATTTATTGCATTTATATAGGATGTAAAGTGATTTCTAAGACTTTTTACATTTGTTTGCTTATTTATTTTGTGTATGTATACATGCTGTGGTACATGTGTGCAGGCCAGAGGACAGCTTTCAGGAGTCACGCCTCTCTCTCCACCATGAGGATTCTGGAGATTGGACTCAGGTCCTCACTTCAGGCTTGGCGGGAAGCACCTTTACCTGCTGAACCATCATTCTGGTCCATAAAATATATATATTTTTTTAAAGACAGGGTCATTGTGTATCCTTGGCTGTCCTGGAACTCACTATATAGACCAGGGTAGCCGCCAACTCACAGAGATTACCTTTCTCTGTCTCCCAAGTGCTGGAATTAAAGGCATGAACCACCACACCCAGCTCCATAAAATGATTTCAAAAGATTATTTGGCCAGGCATAGTGGCACACATATTTAATTAAAGAACTTGGGAGGCAGAGGCCAGCCTGTGAATTTGAGGCCAGTCTGGTCTACACAGAGTGCTCCAAGGTAGCCAAAAAGTTTATTTTATTAACTTTTAATCAAACTATTCTCAAGATCAGTCTATAACACTGATATTTTAACACATTTTGTTAAAAAAAAATAGCTAAAGAGATCCATTACTTCACTAAACTAAAGACCATGTGTGAAGGCATCAGGACCTTGCCTGGTACTGCGCTCAGCTGTCGATAGTATTTTGCTAGCATGTTCTTTAAGGGTGATTATTCACAATAAATATAAAAACATCCATGTTATTTCTCCACTAGCAGCTCATGTAACAAGCCAGCTGCCTTTAGTGAAGGTCTGCTGGCTGCTCTCAGGGTTGTTTTGCCTGAGGTTTGATAGGCTTACTAGTTCTGGAGAGGAATTATTCTGCCTGTGAGACAGCAGACACAGCTTATTTTTCTTTCCTTTTGTATATACAATTCTCAAAGGCCTTTGTGTTTGGAAGTATCAAAGCAGCTCCTAGTTAGCTTCCTATTGCTGTGATAACCACCAGGACCAAGAGCATCCTGGGAAAGTGTGGTGGCTTGAATGATATTGATCCCCACAGACTCATGTTTGAATACTCAGTCCCCAGTTTGTGGAATGGTTTGGGAAGGACTGGGAGGTGTGGCCTTGAAGGAGGTGTGTTACTGGGGGTGGGGTTTGAGGTTTTAAAAGATCACACCATTCCCAGTTACCTCTGTCTCATGGTGGGTCAAGATGTGCACCCTCAGCTACTGCTCTAGCCTGCCCGTTTGCTACCATGCTTCTAACCTTCTAGAACGGTTAGTCCCCCATAAACTCTTTCTTTATAAGTTGCCTTGGTCAAGTGTCTTATCACAGCAATGGAAAAGTAACCAAGGCTTTGCAGATACTACTGTCCCCTGTTGCAGCTTGCTGCCGCCGTGATCAACCCCATCATGTACTTTGACGTGGTGGCCAATGGCATACCCATGGGGCTGCATCTCCTTTGAGCTGTTTGAAGACAAAGTTCCAAAGACAGCAGAAAACTTTTACACTCTGAGCGCTGGAGAGAATGGATTTGAATACAAGAGTTCCTCCTTTCACAGAGTTATTCCAGGGTTTGTGTACCAGGGTGGTGTCTTCACATGCCATAATGGGGAGAAATTTGAGGAGGAGAACGTCATCCTTGAAGCCTATGGGTCCTGGCATCTTATCCATGGCAAAGGCTAGACCAGACACAAATGTTTTTTATTTGCACTGCCAAGACTCCATGGTTGGATGCCACATGTGGTCTCTGGGAAGGTGAACGCAGACATGAGCATTGTGGAAGTCATGGAGCATTTTTTGGGTCCAGGAATTGCAGCGAGAAGATCACCATTTCCGACCGCAAGCAACCGTAATGCTTTGGACTTGCTGCCTTCTTACCCGCCAGACCATCCCTTCTGTGCCTCAGGAGAGCACCCCACCCCATCTGTTCATAATACCCTGTAATCTTTGCTCTCACTGAAGTTGTTGGGGTTCCACATTTTCCTCCTTCCCCTCCGAGTCTAGCTGGATTGCAAAGGTAAGCTTATGATTATGAATAAAAACTAAACAAGAAAAAGAAAAGTAACCAAGACAGGGAATAAGGAATATCTCACCTTGAAGACTGTAGTCTGTCATGAAAGAACATCAAGGCAGGAAGGCAGCACAGACAATTGGAGGCAGGAACTGAAGCAGAGGCCATGGAGGAGTGCTGCTCACTGGATGGATCGCCACTGCTTGCTCTGTTTGCTTTCTTACACCCTGGGCCACTTGCTCAGGGATGACATCATCTGCAGTGCAGCGAGCCCACATCAACTATTAATCAAAAAAAAAAAAAAAAATTCCCCCACAAACTTGCTTCAGGCCAATCTGATGAATTTCAACTTTCTCAAGTGAGATTGCCTCTCTTCATATCATCTGGCATGTGTCAACTTGACAAAAACTAACCCACACAGTAATAAGTGTTCCGTACATTTCCTCCAGTCAGGAGCTCTCTGGGAGAAGCACAATGTGTTTGAGTGTGAAGGGCCTGCCTATCTCTGGAGTCAGGAAAACCTGCAGGGTGAGGAGAAAGAAGTTCTGCACAGACAGAGCCACTTCTCACTAATAAGTGTCAAGCAGCAGTCTCTGTCGTCGGCATGTAGGCGAGATACCACGGCTTTCATTCACAGGGACATCTAGATATGAACAGCATTGCTGAACCTGGGGACCCTGCACTGCCTCTTCTTTGATTGTAATGTATATAAATCCAATAAGCATTTGCAAAGATGTGGCATTTTTTTAAAAAAAGAGAAACAAACCTGTGTTTGCAAGATTGCTCTGACAAACTAGATGTCAGTGTAATATGAGTTATAGCCGGCACTGTTCTCATCTCCATAGTTACCGACTTAGTGGGGCAACTTAACTCGGGGGGGGGGGGGGATTAGCTTTGAATGGCTTTCTTTCTCCATTCATAGCTGTTAGCTGCGCTCTGTTGAACACCACCTCTCCTTTCTCCCTGAGCAGGACCTTGCTTAATGACAAATTGGTGCGCCTACATAAACACAGAGTATTTTCTGTTATTATGACATTCTCACTTTAAAAGTAACTACCCCTTTCTAGGGTTTTAAACATACATTAATTTCTTTAGCTGAGGTATACTTTATATGCAGATACATTGTCTTAAGCATAATAATCATTGAATTTTAACAAGAGGGTGGACTTCTGTAGTGAGAATTCTGGAATTTTGGTTTCATTTAAAACACACACACACACACACACACACACACAGAGAGAGAGAGAGAGAGAGAGAGAGAGAGAGAGAGAGAGAGAGAGA
>JADRCD010231426.1:0-13562 GCA_019843815.1 Montemys delectorum
TCTCCTCATCACTTTTTGAGACAGATTACCTCCCTGAACCTGGGACGTGCTGATTTGGCTACACTGGCCTTAGGGATCCACCTCCATTGCCTCTCTAGAGCTGAGGATTGAAGGACTATGTCACCGTTGCTGGCTTTTTATGTAGGAGTTGGAGATACAGTCTCCTAAATCCTTGTACTTGAACCATCAAGGCCTTTAATACCTGAGTCCTCTCATCTCTTGGCTTGTAGGCAGCCTGCAGAGCCCTATGTAAAGGTTCACCATTCCACCCACAAATCCTTCCAGCCCCCAGACATAAATTTATCTCTTAGAAACTCAAGAGCAGATTTCTAGATTTATAACATCCAACTACTTGAGAAAACTTCAGGAAAGACCTACAGCCACCGTACCCTCTGAATCTTAGCCACTGTGTGCTGTCTAAGTTGCTGAGCTTGGATGACTGGCTGTAGCCATCAATAGTTCCTTGTGACCTCTTCCATGGATCTGCTAGACTTTGTCAGGATGGCTTTTGCTCGGGTTATTAGTGACTCCAGCCTGGGCTTCACATTCTGTTGGAGTACATTTGAAATTCTTAAACTTGCCTGAGGTGGTCATATTTTAAATTGCAGTGAAAACTTGCTTTGGACTAAATATCTGATTCTCCCCCAAATGGTATTAGAAGAATTTTTTTGATTGTCAAGATAGGGTGACTGGCATAGCCATTTAGTGGGTGGAGACAAGATGCTCAGAGACATTTCATAGAGTAAGTGCAGCCCCGCATGGTGGAGAGTCACCTCATTCTCCATGTCAGTGGGACTCGGCGTAGCTTTAATGATCTCTCTTTTACAATACATTATTGCTTGTTTGAGCTTTGTTACTTTGGCTTTTCTGTGAAAGTGAAGGAGTGCCAGTGCAACAGAGCACTATTTGGCCAGGGAGGGTGACAGTCAAGGTAACATTGGTTTGGTTTGGTTTTGTTTTGTTTTCTGTCTCAACCATTGCTGCTTGACATTCATTAATTGTCCCTTTCCAATACAAATGACAAGTATGTCTCCTGTATTATTCAAAGCCTAATTAAGCAACAAATATTGACCAAGTCTACATATAAGCCTGTGGGTTGTAACTATGAATACAATACAGCACTCCAGTTTTATAAGAGAAATAGACATGGCAATCCCTGGGTAAGCAGAAGCTGCAGATACCAGTGGGATGCTTTATGGAGAAGATGTTGCAGGGAGGTGAGAATACATGATGGAAAGTGGAGAAATGTAGCATGGGTAGGGTTCCAACAGTAGAGGGTGGGAGAGCATGGCACAGATGCCCTCATATCTAAGGCACGAGGGCAGCAGAAATGTGATCAGACCCAATGTATGTGCTGTTGTAGGAAGCAACCTGGAAGTCCAAGGGAACATGGTAGGATGTACAGAATGGCTCAGCTGCCTAAAGTTTAGAGTTCATCTTAGTCAGGTATCACAAAACCTCACTAAAGCATCTATCACAGCATTCTATGGTGCCCCACGTTCTTTCTTGCTGACAAAACCTTCGAGTTCTATTAGCTTGCTGCCCCCTCCTCCCTCTGCTGAGTCAGATCTATGGAATAATCACTACCTCTTCCTACAAAACTGAGTGAAAAGTTGTGGAGTTGGATACAAAGCTGAAGTGCAATGTTCCTTGGCACCAAAACTTGTGATGCCAAGAGGAATCCAGAGAAGCCTGGTAGACAATGACTACAGATCACTTACTATTTCATTCATTGGAAGTCCACTGTACAAATCTCCTCTACAACTCCAAAATCTGAAGCAAATGGATCAATCAAAAAGTCTGGAATACATTCAGAAACAAGTTCCAAGACTCACAGAAATTCTTAAGAACTATATCGTTTTGTTCTTTTCCCAATCTAACCTAAGTAATATTCTCTCTCTCTCCCTTTCTCTCTCTCTCTCTCTCTCTCTCTCTCTCTCTCTCTCTCTCTCTCTCTCTCTGTCTCTTTCTCTTTTTCTCTCTCTCATTCTCTCCCCCTCCCCTTTCTCTTTCCTTCCCTCCCTCTCTCTTCCTCTCCCTCTCCCTCTAGTTAAAATTCTAACTTTTATTTTGAGACAAGGTCACTCCTTCATCTGTAACTTAGTAGCAGGCTCTACTGGCTGGCTTGGGAGCCTCAGGGATTTGTCTCCACCTATTCCCAGCATGAGAATACAAAGGAGAAGCAGTCAAGAGACATCATTTTACATAAAATTAGACCAGTAGGATCGAATGTACATTGCCTTCAAACTCAGTTTCTCATTAAACTCATTAACTATCTGTGCCTAAAAATATTTTCAGAAAGTTTCAGAATTAGGAATGACCAGTAATAACCCTTATTGCACCATTCAAGTCCTATGATGAGATTTATTTTTTCTGGGGGCAAAGTATGTACTGAATTAATTGAAGATATCCTGATCAAATTTTTCATGCAAATTATTTTTTCCTTCGCTTAACTCCTCTCAGATCCTCCCCACCTCCCTATCCACTCAACTTCATGCTCTTTCTCTCCTTCTAAAAAACACAAAAGCAAAACAAAAGACAATAATGCAGAAACAACAAAGTGTAACAGAAAGCCTACTAAACATCTGCAGCAGCAGCAGCAACAACAAACCAAATAACCAAAACAAACAAAAACTATATCGTGTATGTTTTGTGTTGGGTGACTACTCCAGGACATATAGGGTATGCATTAGGTTGATATGCCCACTGACAGTCCATCAGAAAAAATGGTATTTCTTTTTCCCAGCAGGTAACAATTGCAAATAACTTGCTGGGTAGGAGTGGAACTCAGTGTCTACTTCCGCTTCTCAGTGTTGGCTTGAACCTCTAATGGCCTTGTATGTGCTGTCACAGTCTCTCTGAATTTATCTGTGTATCAGGCTTGTTGTATCTAGATAACACTCATTTCTTGGAATCATTCATCCCCTCTGGCTCCTTCGATCTTTCTTCCTCCTCTTCTGTAGAGATCCCTGAGTCTTGAGGGGGAGTTTGATAAAACATCCTATTTAGGACTGAGTACTTCCAAAGTTGCTCACTCTCTACACATTGTGCAGTTGTGGGCCTCTGTGGTGATGACTACATGTTGTAAGAGGGAGCTTCTCTGATGAGATGAGAGTTGAGTGGTGTCTGTGAGTATAGTTTTATATTATTAGGAGTTATTTTCTTGCTATGTTCCTTCAAAAGAATTATAGTAGTAGGTTTCCCCATAGGTCCATGATCTATCCAGTCTCATTTTCTTAGCCACTTTAGCAGTGTCAGGTATGAGTTACATCTCATGGAGTGGTCCCTACATACAATCAAGAAGTGGTTGATTACCCCATAGCATTTGTGCCACTATTACGCCAGTATATTTTGTAGGAAGGTCTCTATGGAAGGCCACAAGATTTGTAGCTGGAGGATGATAAGGACTTTAGTTTTCCAGTAGTGTACAAAGCAGCTTTCAGCACCATGAAGCTTCTAGCCAGTCACCGCTCAATTTCTCTATGTTTAGTGATATAAACAATACTTCAGCAAAAGAGTTTCACTATCAAATTGTGGAGGGTACTCTGTGGTAGTTAGGGGTTTAATTGAAAATTTTTACAGTTAATTTTGTTGTCCTTTTTAGCATTTTACACATGTAAATGATACATTTTGATTACATTCACTCTTCACACCTTCTAACTCCTCCAAGATCAACCCCAACATCCTTAGACACAATTTTTGATTGGATGATAGTTTAACCTCTGTGAAATAACTAATTTTGCAATTCATACGCTAGGAACTGTAGCTGGGAATGGCAGCGGCATTACCTCCTGTATCTGTTGTTCACATGCCTCTTGGGAATCATGGCCTCCTCTCAGTTCATGACAAACAGAAAATTTAAATTCAGTTCTGACTTCAAATTTTGTTTTACTTCTAAGATGTTCTTTGGACTGGCGTAAGGTAGAAAAAAATAAGTCAATGACAAAGAAATTGAGCTTTGTGGACTCTGGGTTATAACTAAAGTATGTGATACAGATGCATGTGCACAAAAATCTTAAATATCACTATTAAATAAACACCTTATTGTAAAATGCCTCCATTGCCTACATCTCCTAAATTCAGTTTAATCCCACTGACATTAGACAAAAGCATATTTTATTCATTGCACAGGATTCATCGCTGTGGGTCAGACAGAGACTGAGGTTATACCCTTATCAGGGATAATGATGAAGACAGAATTCTAAGATTTTTCTGCTGATATGCAGTATTAGCTGCTATCACGGATGTGTTGTGATGCCACTATAACCCATTTTGAGGAGAAGTAGGCAGAGACTCATTAAAGTGTAAACACTTTCCTGGCGATCATAAATAAGAATTATTAAATGAGAATTAAACCAGTGATCTCAGCTTCACAAACAACTTCAGCCACATTAAGTCATATTCATACTGCTTTTGATCTAAAAAGGGATAGGCTGTCTCCTGTGTTAAAGGGGAGAAGATCTGAGGCCTCTCAAGAAGCAAGTGCAAACACATCTGTGATCAGACTCAGCATCCTCCCAGTACGGATATTTCCCATGGGGTCTTCCTGGCTCATAAATGGAATCTGAAATCAATATGATGTTCAGAGTGTTGGCAAAGCGTGGGGTAAAGGTCCCACAATTTTGTTTAATAACATTAAATTAAACTTGGGCTTAAAAACTTACTTGTGAGCCTTCATCACATCAAAATAGTTCCATCAAAAGGCAGTACTAAAACATCTTTTCCAGCCATAGCCTGTGCTATTCACCTGCTGCTGGATGAGACCTTTTGTTCAGTGGAAACCCCAAGAGTCATTATAACCTTATCTTGTGCATATGAATGTCCTCAGGTATTTTCCAACACTAGAGAGTTTTCCCCAAGCCCCACAGCCATGCTTTATTCCTGAGAATATGAACCTCCCCTTATATGCTGCTCACTCATCTAGAGGCTAGGCTGCCTTTTACCACATAAGTGCCAAGTTCAGCTAGAACATTGTTTTTGTTTTACTCTGTTCTTATGAAAAACTTTGTATTTTAATGACTGTGAATTAGCAGTTGCCATGAATAGTATTTAATCGTTCTTTTAAAAATGTGTTCCTCATGCCCTCCACTCAGGATAACTTATGGTTGTTACGATTACTGTTTCCACACAAATTGAATGGTGAATCCACTTAGGATGACTGCTGTTGTTACGATTGTTGCTTTACACGTGAAGAATATGATGAAGTAGAACTGACGTGGCTCACTCAACGTCATGTAGACAGAAAGAGATAAAGACAAGTTCAGATGGGAGATGCAGACATGCATCTATAGTTAAGAGCACTTGCTGTACTTGTACAGGATCCAAATTTAACTCCGAGGATATACAACTGCCCATAACTCCAGCCCAGGGAATCCAATACCCTCTTCTGGGCTCTAATAGCACCTGTAGCCATGTATGCATACTCACTGGCACACATAGACTCAAGCCTGCCCATAAATAAAAATTTAAAAAAGATCATTTTAGATTGTATCTTCCTCAACATAATTCTGACTTTCAAACATTCAGATCTTTTTCCTGGGCCTGTGACTAGATAAATATCTGCTTCTGTGACATATTCTATAAGGCTAAGGTCTGGTTTGTCATTACCTCAGTGGTAGAGTCCTTTCTGAGCATGTATAAGGCTTGAGGTTCCACCGGCAGCATCTGTACTCACCCCTACCCCCAATAAACAAGGTAGGAGATATAACCTAGGAAGAGGTGTTGGTAACTTGAGAGCCAAGGAATGATGCACACATTTACATTTTGTATACAGACCTCACACAGCAAGCCCCTAAATGGTCTAGTGGAAGCCATATATATGTTGTTATGGAATAGTAAGACACCCAGAAATGAGGACCCAGAATTCAAGAAATGGAGAGACACTCTGGGTCATCCACTCTGTTATTGGCAAGAAGAATAATGTGTGCATCCCTCTGTCTGTGCGTTGGGTGGATATTCCCAGAAGGAGGTATTTATGATTACTCATATGCCACTGTCCTCAGATCTTGTGCACTACTGAATAGCTCCGTGACGTTCTTACCCTATCTCACATCTCTGAGTTTCCATTTTATGTCGGAAACAAGAGGATCTAGTTGACCTCACTTGTGGGTTTTCCATAAAACTACAATAGGGCAATACATACACCGTGCTTCAGACAGCATCAAAACAGAGCCAACTAGGGAGACTGGCTCTCTATTCAACCTGCCATGGCCTCTGTTTCATCCCCTGTAAGTGAAAGTTGATGTACCATTTTATACACTTCTCGGAATGAACAGTTTGAGATTGAACAAGGCATCAAAAGAGAGGCTTCAGGATGCTCTAGAGAAAGGGAAACGGTCATGTGCTACTCTCTGTAAACGCAGTAGTTGTGCTTCCTATGGTAGAGAAGGAGAGAGAAGAGCCCAATTTGAGCCCTCAAGGCTTTGAATACTGAATGAAAAACAGTCATATTAAGAAACACTTGCTAGTTTTCACTGTTTTTAAGGGGCCTGGAAGTTTTCTGGCATCAATTTCCATAGTGAACTTGTCACAACTTAATAAAAGGGAAGATTAGTCTATCTACCTTCATCGTTTTTTGGTTTTTTTTTTAGAATGATTTCTTCTTTTTTTCCCCTCCCCCTTCCCTTTCTCCCTCTTGCTCCAGGTCCTACTCGTTCTCCCCACCCCCTCCACTTGCTCCTGCCTGTGGTTGGTCTGGCTGACTAGCTTTGGGCCCCTGCTCCGGCCTCTAGCTCCAACTTCCTGAAGAGCAATCAGTGCTCTTAACCGCTGAGCCATCTCATCAGTCCTCTACTTTCATCTTATTCAATGTATGCCAACTGGAGTGGTAGAATATCCATGAGAGGCTCTATGGCTCCTTAGCTCTGTGTCACACAGGAAGTCATTCTGCTTGTACACAGTAGACTCAACAACCTGGTCTGATCACAACAGAAGGAAGCAGGGGATATAGTAGGTTACGATTAAGCTATTTTGGTGGAGATCTCAGACTTCTAAACACATCACACTGGCCCCTGTGAGCCAGCATAGCATTTGGCGGGGTCAGTGTTGATCTGAGGGCACTTCTGGCTTTTCAGAGCAACCAGACCAAGCTCTATATTTCTGGGAAGGTGAGTCTAGATCATTTCCTCCAGAAAGAAGTGCAAATCAAGAGCTTCTGATTCAAAGACTGAAGACAGCATCCTTTTTGTCATCATTCAACACATCTTGCAAATGTTACTCTGTGGGTTCTGGCACTTTATAAAGTGAATTAAACTATTTATTGGATTTGTACAATCTTTGTAGACTACGTAACCATACCTAGGACAGACTGTGCCTCTGTTATCTCTGTGTATATGTGTATAGAAAATTAGTACTGGTTGCTGGAAAGATGGTACATTGGTTAGGAACACTTGCTACACTTCCAGAGGACCTGAGTTCAGCTTCAAGCACCAGCATCAGGTGACTCATAACTACTGGTAATAACAGTTCCAGGGGATCTGATGTCTCTGGCCTCTGAGATCACCTATACACATGGGCAGACACTCACATGGGCACACACTCACATGCACACACACACACACACACACACTGTACATAATTAAAAATAGTAAAAATAAATCTTAAAATGAAAGTTAATATGTGCTTGTTACAAAAGTTTAATGGGTAACATCTAAACAGAAGGATGAGTAAATTAAAGGGAAGGGTGTATATCACATGAGTAAGTGTTGGGTCTGTTTAGGACACACATGCCCACTGGAGTTTAACTATGGGTCAGTGAAGTAATGTTTGAGGAGAAAATGGATGTCAGGACTGTGTACAGTGTTCAGCCTAATCCAAGCGGGATATGGTGAACTCAAATGCCTGTGACTTTGTCTTGCTCCTCTAGCCAGGTTGGACTCATCTGCCTGCTTCCATGGGCTCCGTCCAGACTAAGCTCCACAGGAACTTCCCTGGAGACAGAAGTCTCTTTTTCCTCACTTGACCCACCTCAAATAAGTCCAAAGGAAAGAAAGAATAACGTGTGTGAATCAGGAGCCACAGGGCAGGAGACACCAACCCAGAGTTGCTGGGACTCACCCGGTAAGTCCAAGGGTTACAGATGAGATGAGAGGGTAGATACAGGCTCTGCTCATCCAAGAGGCTGGTATGTGATTATGTCATCCTGAGACACACAAAAGGCCCTGTCCTTTTATATAGTTGGGCTTGTGATTGGAATAGGAGGGGTCAGTCATGACCTTGTTCTGCAGGTCCCTAATCTGGCTGTCTGGGGGAGAGAAATTCATCCATCTTTCCAACGTGTCTTGTCTTCTATAACACAGAGGCCTTGGAAGGCCCATATAGATATCCCCAGTGAAGAATCTTTCTGTTTACCTTTCCCCAATAAAACTCAAGTTTGGTTAGAGATCTGCTTTCACCATCCCCAGTGTCTTCAACCTACCTTTAAGCCTATAACTCTTCCTGGCTTCTCTTGCTGTCTCCCCTAGTAGCCTTAATATTCATCAGCACATCCATCAGAAGGGCTAGGGCCGAGAAGTACTTTATTTGAGCCAACAGTCTCTTCTCTTCTCCTCTACGTCAATGGTGCATGGATACATGTGCCCCAAACTCTCAGATTCCTCAGCTTTAAAGTGAGCTTCGTAACAGGCATCAAACCAGATACGCCCCTGTAGAGCACTGGGTAGAGAACCAAGTAAATTGTAGTCACCAGACAAATCTTAACTTGAAAATACACATTCTGAAATGCTTCCCCCACCCCACACTCCTGTGACTGGGACAAGCCCCGTTCAAAGGTTTCTCTCAACCCCTCCATCCTCTCAGGTTTACAAGAGGTTATGTGGCTGGGCAGAAGACATGATCAAACGTGACAGCAGACTGCTGATAACACTGTTGTCAGTTTACTCAATCAAGGCCTCTAAGAAATATGGTATTTCATTAGCGTCTACTCAGTTCTTTATAACTGTGAGCAGGGAGCTCAGACCTGATAGATAGCTCTGAACACAGGCTCAGAGGCTTCCGTCGTCGTCACTTTTCCACAGGGTGTGGTGGCCAGAGGCTCCTGGGCAGGGTTAGTCTGGGCAGAGAAGGAGTTAGAAGAGATTCCTTTAAAAAGGCTAATTATCAATTTGCCTCACAGAACTTCCTCATAGAGCTCTTTGAGGGGTTGTGTTTTCTGATTATCTCAAATCACACAAAGGAAAGCAAAGACTATTGTGGTTTTGGAGATACAAGGACTGATGAGTAAGTATCTGTGGGAACAGTGAATTACAAAGAAAATCAATTTAGGAAGAGAGCTAATTAGGGCAAGGAGAATTTTCAGCTTCACATATCTTTTCCCTTTCTCTGCTTGTGGAGTGAATTAAAGGCAGATAACTGATTTGACCCTCCATGTTTCCTATTCTTAGCAAATAACAAATAGCATGAGAAAAATTCAATGCATTTTAATGAAACCTCTTTCTCAATGGGATACTTTTCACAAACTATTGCAATTTTGCAGATAATTCATTTATAATTTATATTTATTATTGTTGAGGTGTGATCTTTTGCTATGTATTGTAATGGTAAGTACTGCCCCTCAAGGTCCCGTTGCTACCAGGAATGGGAGAATCCGCACATACAGTGTGACCTTGCACCTTGATTTAAAATTATTGGTTAAATAAAAATGCCAACAGAGACTAGGTGAGCAGAAGGGACATAGGCAGGTTTGGAGGTTACAGGGCTTGAGGTCCAGGGAGACCATGAGGAGAGAAAGAGGAAGACAGAAAGAGGAGAAGACACCATGGAGTAAAAAATCTTTAAGTCATGGTCATGAGGGCTGGTCAATTGGAGTAAAGCACAGCCAAGATGGAACACAATAAGAATTCACTTGGGAAGCCGGGCAATGGTGGTGCATGCCTTAAGTCCCAGCACTGGGGAGGCAGAGGCAGGCAGATTTCTGAGTTTGAGGCCAGCCTGGTCTACAGAGTGAATTCCAGGACAGTCAAGGCTACACAGAGAAACCTTGTCTCGAAAAATCAAAAAAAAAAAAAAAAAAAAAAAAAGTAACGGGGTTATCGATAGGAAAGTAGATTCTAATAACATACAGGGTAGATATCTGTCCAGCTTTAGTACTTGTTAAAGCTTACTATTAATTAACTGTTGAATGTGTCTTTTATCTGGGAATTGAACAATCAAAGGCTGAGTAGAAGCCCATGATTGAGATTAAGTATTTTCAACAACAATCTACATATTATATATATGTATATATTATACATATAATTATATATATAATTTATGTAATATGTATATAGTCTGTAATAGGTCTGGTGAGTGGTTGTTTTCAAGTAACTGAATATTAAACATATTATGGAATAAAGACCTGAAAGCAAGAACTATACCAGCTTGCCCATTCAAATCTTTGTTATTGTTGAGAAAACAAAGCAAAGCTAACTGTGACAAATTTAAAGGGTTTAAAGCACTGGCTTCACTGGGCATGAAGAAGTCAATACTTATGAGAAAGCTTCCTCCCTTCTGGCCAGCAATCACAGTTTTGATCAGTGCTGTCCAGGCTGCTGAAGGCAATAGATCAGCAGAGATATTATTCAGCTATGAACCTGTGAACTGTAATACTGACCAGATAGGATTACATAAGCAATAGTGACATGAATGTCATGTGGGTAACCAATCACTTTCTGGTTGGATTTAGTTCCTCCAATGTGAAACACATGTTTGCTGCTGTAATTCTAGCCAAGAAACCAGGATTGGGGTGCTCACAGGGTTTAGGGTATGAACTTATTATTATTACTTTGCTAAGTGAACATAGTGCCAAATAACCTTCTAGAGACACATCTCTGTACCCATAGATTAATATAGCTCTCAGATTCCAGCAGAGAAGTTTCTTTATGAAGTGGTTTGTAGTTAATGCAAAATTTTAAAACTGATCAAAGTGTAGACAAGAAGTAACTGTGGAATATGGGAAATCTGTCTTACTACCCCTGTGCATACACACATTCACACATACTTCAAAGTCTCAGGGACCATTGTGGATGAGACAGCAGAAAGATGGTAAGAGGCAGAGGTTGTAGAGGACAAAAGCAAGCTGTATCTTCTGGAGATGACAGGCAATGGCATTCATGAAATCATACCAGGTGTGGCTGTCTGCCATACTACATCAGGCTAGTCAACAGTCTATAAAGTGGAAAGGGGTTTATCAGTCCCACCTCTTACTACCTATGAACAGCTGATGGCTTCTTGGGGAGGAAGATTCAGTTTGCCTTAAGGGTGTGGCTCCTGTTAAGTCAGTTAAACTCCAGTGGATGGTCCTACACCTGCAAGTAAGTGGAGTATATGAGTTATTAAATAAAATAATAAAGACGCGAAGTTGGGGGTAAGTCGGTGGGGTTGATCTGGTAAAAGCTAATGGGGGACACTGCGAGTGAATATGATCAAAATACATTGTCTGAAAATCTCAAAGAATTAATTGAAATATATTTTTAAAGGTGACTTTTTCTTTGAAGCTACCGCTGATTTGAATAAGCTTTCCTTTCTTTCCTAGCCCCGCCACCCACTAAGATCGCATCCCCTT
This sequence comes from Montemys delectorum, assembly GCA_019843815.1. Taxonomy (NCBI): domain Eukaryota; kingdom Metazoa; phylum Chordata; class Mammalia; order Rodentia; family Muridae; genus Montemys; species Montemys delectorum. The sequence goes on from JADRCD010231426.1 coordinate 11,540, forward strand.
TCTTATACTTGCACAATGCCCTCTAGCTGTGATTCATGAATGAGTTGAGCTTCTGCAGGTAAGAATGTTCATCTCGTGCAGAATATGGGTTGGATCAGAGTAAGAGTGCTGTGTCCCTTAGGAGCAGGAAGCCAGGAACTCAAGATAAACTTGTCCTTAATGCTATACTACGCTTCTAAGTCACTGGTCTCCCTCTTAATGAAGACTCATATTACCTTTCATATCTACCCAAATGATTAATAAGGCACATGAAACAAAATAAGAGAGATTACTTCCAGGCGTAGCCCTGATATCCAGAGGTGGGTCTTCAGTGACTCACCTGCAGGGCTGAGATCAGATCACTTCCACCACAATGTCACATTTCCTATGCATATCTTTCTCTTGGGAATTTCTACTTCTACTTTGTGGTATCTTCTCTAGATATGCTGCTCTGTGAGGGTCGTGAAAGCAGTAGGCTGGATGACTAAAGGAGATATTCAGTGATGTTGATCTCCATGATGCCCAGTCTATACTTGAACCTACTGCATATCAAAGATGCCAGAGATTTCAAAAGCAATTGTTTATCTTACACGAATAGACGAGAGAAATAGTTTTGAGTCCCCACACACCACTTATGCTTTTTTGAAAACGGAATTTGCTAGGAAATGACTGTGATATGTACTGAGTGAATTCTATGTACTGTGCACTCAGTAAAGCATTTTGTGGAGGCATAAGTCTCAGCCGTGCTTGAGAAAAATGTCTGTGACGATTACCAAACACTCCAGTTAGGATTCAACCATTTCATCTCAAAATTCCTACGCTGAAGCATAAAGTGACCATCAGAGTCATGTCCTGTAATAGAAAAGTTCTTGTTGAATGAGGTGACCTGGCCAAAGGCCACAATCCACCAGAATTTATGCCCTTGTTGATAAGGGAATTGACACTGTAGGTGCAAGCCCTCCTATGAAGGCCAGGAGAAACCAAAAGTCAAGCAGAGGCAACCAGTGCCCTTGGGTCCCAGCCTCCAGAGCTGAGGAATAAGGTACCTTCTCTGTTGTACTGTGTTCAGTGTGGACCAGCTAAAACACGGTCTGAGGGGAGAGTGGTGGCACCTGCTATTGGGGATTGGTCACATGAAGGAATATCAGGTAAGTTTGTGGGAAGAAACTCAAGTGGGCATTAGCTGATAATAAGGGACATACTGAGCTGAGGATAGGGAGGGAAAGATGAGTTAACAGATGACCTTCATGGTGAGACCCAGTGTTGGCAAAGCTGGATGACCATGGCTGAGTCACTCCCTGCTTTCAGGCTCACTCTCTTCCTAAAAGAAAACAAATGCTACTTTAAAATTTGGTATTTGGAAATAATTAAGCTCGTGAGGAATAAGCAGAATACAACTTTGCATCGTAGTTAGACTCAACCATTTGTATACTTCACCACATTGGAATGAGCACTCTCTTCTTCCCCACGTATAAGTGTGTATTATGTATATCAATATTTATAGAAGCACATATAGGTATTCTGATATTTTTTAAACCACCTAGAAATAGATGATATCCATCTTAATAAATCTCTTATGTTTTACTTTATGCTTTGCATAATCACATCCCAGCTACAAACTTCAAACGATATTTATATAATACATTCATCTAAACTATCATTTTTAGTGCAATTTTACCAACTGAACTGATGTTTTTCTCTTTGTCATTTTTGCTGTCTGGGACCTCATATTGCATTTGTATGTCGTTTGTCACTTTAATCTTTTTTCATTTCAGAAGATTTATCTGCCCTTCTGTCACTTTTATAACACTGACATTTTGGGGGAATATGACATTTTTAAAATACTAGTAGAGAGTTAGCTCCTTGGGCCTTGCCTGGTGTCACTTCTTTAGGGTAAGTGGTTTATGCATTCTGACTACAACGTGGCAGAGATGACCATGTGCTTGTGGCAGGGACTTGTACTTAGAGCAATGTGACCCATATCCTGATCAATGTCAAGATGGCTTCTGATGTTCCCAGGTGAACAGTGATAGCTTTTTTTTTT
>JADRCD010231426.1:13662-36352 GCA_019843815.1 Montemys delectorum
TCTCTCTCTCTCTCTCTCTCTCTCTCTCTCTCTCTCTCTCTCTCTCTCTCTGTGTGTGTGTGTGTGTGTGTGTGTATTGAAAGAAAACTTGAGGGAGTCAGCTCTCTCCTTCTGCTATGTGGCTTCCAGGGATTGAACTTGCATCTCAGCCTTGGCAGCTAGCATCTTTACCTACTTACTGATCTATTTTCTGTTTCAACAGCTCTGGGAAAAACTTCAAGGGCACGCAAACATTCTGTTCATATTAAATTAACGTCCCCAGTTGAAAATCAATTAATAATCAATCCCAGAGATGGCATTCACTCTGGTGGTTGAGAAATGGAGTGCCTTATAGGTTAGCATTTTTTGCACTCAGCTTCACTTAGCAATAAAAGTTGACTTCAAGCCAGAGCCTCTATTACTGCCATGGACACATATTCTAGTGGTTTGGATTTATGGATTTATGTTTATTAGTGGGTTATTATTTTGGTCCTCAAATTACTTCAGAAATTATTTTGGGGCTGGTAGGATAATACAGGGAGTTAAAGGTGCTTGTTATCAAGTCTGACTACCTGGAGTTTGAGTCCCAAAGTCTACATGATAGGAAGGGAGAACTAAGTCTTGCAAATTGCCCACTGACCTTCACATTCCAGCTATCACACACGCACAACACATAAGGAAATGTTAGAAAAGCTAAGAGAAAAAAGAAAAAGAAACAGAAAAAAGGTATTGGTCTTTTCCAGATGAATGTTTTCCTATTTTTGAAAACCTTGTTTTTCTTGCCTTCTCTGGATTTTCATGAACTAAATAGTCTTCAAAACAAGAATGGAGTTTTAGATTTAGTTCCTTGCTTGACACATCTGTTTTATTTACTGCTTGAATAAATACCAACTTTCTCTATTTGTGTCTGTTATGGTTTAGATGTGAGATGTCCTCCACAGGTGTTTGAACACCAGTGTCACAGTAGGTGGAGCCATTTTGGGGATTTGTGGTCCATCTAACAGAAGCAGACCCACCATACAGGCTTTTAACAAGGTGGTACCTGTTTCTAGTCTCATCAGTATCCTGCTATTTCCTACTCTACAAAGAACAGGTTCACAATGACACTGTCACCATGAACCTCACAGCTTTCTTGTCAAGAAATTGAGCTGAGATAAATCTTTTCTCTTGTCATTATTTCTACCAAGTATTTACTCACACCAATTAGGGAATCAACAAACACAAAATTCAAAGCCTGTGTTGCTAAAAAAAAATCAAATATAATTATTTGAATTTTAATTTAGACAGAACATAATACTTTTTCTTGGTATAAATTCTTTCTCTTTAGGAAAGTAGGAAAATATGAGACTGTAAGGAAGAACTTAATTTTTTTTTCAGGAGTTCCTACTTGTCAAACATACTTCTAGACTTTCTATATTTTTATTTCCATTGATTTTCATAAATCCTCATTGTATAGGTAAAAACATTGAGGCTTCAAAGACTCTTGAAAGGCTACATAGTAAGCACATAACAAAGTTTGAATTTTAATACAGTTATAATGACTATAAAGGCTTGCTTTTGTTAAAAAAAAATAATAATCTCATCCTCAAAGTCCTTTATTTCTTTGAAAGAGAACAGTTCAATTGCTTTCTCCCAGCCTGGTCCACATCTATTGAAGGTGAGAGAGGCTCCTCCAGTGGCTGCTTTCACTTCCCTTCATGGACCAGTTGGGCTGGTCAGAGGGACACCTGCTGATGGATTAGAGATGGTGCTGAACAGACTGGCAGGAAGCAAGATCAAAAGAAGAGAAAGTCTCCATGGTTACCCCATCCATTCTCCTTCCACAGAAGTCAAAGCAAAAACCAAGGTACAAAGTTGACCTTGCATGTGGCAGATTTAACAGGGCCCCTGTTTTGTTACCATACTAAAATGACAGCATGGCCAGCTTTTATATCACCATCTATAAATACAAAAGCTTGCAAGGTCAGACAACAGCAAATAGGAGACAAGCCTACAACTGTAAAGCAGGAAAACAAAGGGGGGCAGCCACAACTAAACTAGCAGGGTAGACATTCAACATTTAGAAGCAATTTACATCCATCAGTACTGAACTAGGGAAGACTGAGAAGCCAGAGATGCAGGTTCCTGTGAACCCTGGTTTGAACCAGAGCTGAAAACAGTAACACTGTACAGGTGTCTATGTGGGCTGGATAGACCATTCGACAGGAAACAGAGACAGTGGTTCCTACTGGATTCACCCATTTACTTCCTGGTAGATGGATTCAAGCAGGGCTCTTCAGGGTCCCAGAGGCAAGGTGAAAATGGAAACAAGGCTGATGGTTGTAAGTAGAACCAATGACGTCCCATGTTCACCTGTTCTCCTTGTTTGTCTTTGTTCTAACCATGGACAGCCATCAAATCCTTAATTACAAGTAAAGGGACAAGATCTCTCTAAACCCAAGAGGCAAAGAAATCCCTTTGGCATTAGTCAGTGATACATAACACTTAGTCTATAATTCTTTTTATTTCAACCTTAGTCTTGAGCTCCTTGGGAGAGGAACAAGCTTCTCATTTAAACAGTCAGGCCTAGCTCTCTGGGAGTCCAAATCAATGCTACATGGATAGCTGGCAAGCATTCTCACGCTGTGAATAATACAAATATGATAAATACAACAAATATGATAGTATTTGTTTTATAACTGTTATTTTCCTTGTTGCTGTAATAAAATACAATACAAAAGCAACATCAAGGAGAAAAGGCTTACCTGAGCTTCTGTTTCAAAGGAATTATTCTATCATGTGGGGAAGGCATGATGTAATGAGCTTGAGGTAGCTGCTCCCATTGCATGGGCAGATAGGAAGTAGAGTATGAACAGGAGGTGAGGTCAAGATAAAAAGTCTCAAGACCTACTTCCTGTGACCCACATTCTCCAGGAAGGCTCCACTTCCTAAAAGTTCTACAAGCTTCCAAAACAGTGCCACTAGCTTGGAGCTACGTGCTTCAAGATTTGTACCTTGTGGGGAAATTCAGACCCTAAGCACAATCCAAAGAATTAGGAATGTTCTTTGCTCAAGTTTGGTGGTGATGGTGGATATAGATACAGAAGAGACCTTCTTAAACAACATAAAGCTTTAGTTAACAATTGCAGGTATAGGGGAGGCAGCACCCTGTCATTCATATCAAAGGAATTAAGCATTCTGTTTCTGACTCAATTGTTTCTCATGTTTCAGTCACATCTCTGAGAAGAATTTCATAAAGAATCACAAATGGAAAGCTACTGAAGAGAATTGATTGTATTGGTCAAAAAATACTCCACTAAGAAATATGCTTTAACTCCTTTAATTGAATAAGCAATTTTATTTATTTATTATTTATTCATAGTCTCTCTATACCCTTCCAGCCTGGCCTAAGACTATGTAATCCAGGCTGTCCATAAACTCAGGATCTTCCAACCTTAGCCTTCCATGTGGTGAGGTTACAGAGAATGTACCATCTTACCCAGTGAGTAAACAATTTTCTCAAAAAATGGAGAAACTCGACCTGAGAGAATTTTAAAGATCTTAAGAAGTGTCATCTGCTTCTAGGCCTGTTTTGTTAATTACACAATGTTCACAGAAGCTAAAAACTTAACAGCTGCCCACAGCTTATCAGCAGGCCTCTACAAATGTGTTATACAAAGATGCAGACAGCAAATATTGTTGCTTTTGCAAGCTGTAAGGTTTAGGTTGCCACCCCACCACTCTAAGGAAGGGAAATTGTTGAAGCAGCCTGGACAGTGTGTGAGCTAATGGACTGGGACAGCATTCTGCCAAGGAAGAGTGATAGACTAACTTCATCTAGAGTCTCCATCTGGTACTTCTGTCTCCACATGCCTGCTCCTTTCTATCACCTTCTATGTCACTAGGCAATGGCAAAAAAAAAAAAAAAAAAATCAACATCAGAAATCATGATCCTCTCAAACCCTGTCTACGGGTGTGTCACAAGTGACACACAAAGTGAAAATCTGGGTGAGTTGTCTCAAACAGCTGAGTCCTAGGTCTCATTTCTGCAAAATCTCTGGGAAAATAACCCTTTCACTGTAGGGATGGATAAAGTAACTGAAACAAACAACAGTGAGAAGAAACCTGAAGTTGTGGCTTAGGAAACTAACTGGAAGGGGCTGTAGATCGTCTAACTTCCCAGATGGACCTATTATAACCAGGTCCAGGAGTATCACACCTGTGGTGCATGAACGGAGAAGCCCAAGCAGACAAAGATACCTTACCTGTAGCATGCAGGGAAGCTTAGGCATCATGGCCACAGCAAGGCCACGCACTGATATAAGAACGAATTTTACAGAGGAACACATCCTTAAGCATGCACATTGTTAGACAATCCTTCAGGAAGGAAAAGTGAAACCAACATCCTGAGTTTGACCTCAGGACCCAGAGCATGGGGAGACAGAAGCAATGCCCACAACTTATCCTCTCATTCTTTTGAAAGTGTGCTGTAGCACATGTATGTACGAACACACACACATACATACACACAGAGTCACCCACTCACAAACCCACACCCACATGCTCTCACACATACGCATTAAGTAAATAGATGGAAAGAAAGAGAGAAAGAATGAGAGAAAGAAAGAAAGAAAGAAAGAAAGAAAGAAAGAAAGAAAGAAAGGAAGGAAGGAAGGAAGGAAGGAAGGAAGGAAGGAAGGAAGGAAGGAAGGAAGGAGAAAGAAATGTGACATACAAATTTGGGGGCATGCTCAGCCCTAAGTCAAGAAGCACGTGCTTAAAACATTAAAAACAGTGGAAAGTAAGACATTTGGGCATGGTTAGTTTTTGTCATATGGATAGTGGATAGGACTACCTCTGGGCATTCTATGTCTTTGTCATAAAGTTTTACTGAAAAAAAAAAAAAAAAAAGGAAAGGAAATTTGAAGACACATTAGCATAGGAGTTTTCCCCTAAGGGCGCCTGCCTCGTTTAGTGGCTAATCATATTACTTTGGGGACAAAGGTTGTTTGTTTTGAGCCAATAAAAACCTTCCTCTGTGGCAATCATCTGCAGGCCTCCTTCCCGTGTCCTGTGATTTGCCTTTCACACTGAAAAGGATTCTCTGAAACTTACCTGACAGATACCACATGGGAGAAGGTGGCCTTCTGTGCCAACAGAAAAAGAAGGCTTTGGAGAGAGGAAAGGGTAGCTCATTTTCTCACCTCAGCATCAAATGGCCTTCTTAAAGCTTGACTGACCCAACTGAATCTGTTCATTACCTCGAGGCCAATGTGAACCCTGTGCTAGGCCCCCATGCTCAGATGGGAATATGTGCAGGAGCCAGGAGTCACCTTCTCTATAATCTGTTGCAGCAAAGAATTTAAGATGGACTGGGGAGACATGTGGGATGTAGTAAGGACAATAGGCGTGGAAATGATGCAAAACCAGTACTTGTGTATGAAATTCTTAATAAATGAATGAATGAGTGGCAAAATAAAAAGCTTCTGGCATTTTCTCTCCTCTAGTGAGAAGGAAGTTCCTGGAAGTGATAAAAGAGAGACTCCTAGCCCTCTGACTGCTTCAGTCTACCCGAGGGCACTCCTGGTGCTGACCCCCTCTGCCCAGTCTGAAGATGTATAGGGACCAAAGATCTCAGAGACCTGATCTTGGAAACTGAAGAGCTGCCCACCTATTCTGACCCTTGTCTTTTGATAAATCCATTAGATGTTTCCCAAGACTCAGTGGCAATGAACAGTCTGCTCTGGGAAGGGAGCACAGAGCTCCACAGTGGTTTCACAATGAGTGCTGACGATGGCCCACAAAGGATAAGAAGCCAGAAATAAAATGCTAATCTCATAATCCTGCCAATGTCTATGGTAGGCTTCTTGCACACAATGGTCCACCTCCACATGTAACTCTGCTATGTCCTCTAACTACTTTAACCCATGCCCTAGACATTTTGTAGCTGAACCCAAGTTCCTGCTGAACACAAGTAAGCTTATAGAATACAGAGATTTTACAAGCCAAATATAGAACAAAATTGTCCTAAGTTATTCCTAAAGAGAGCTAGAAAAAAAAAGATGTGCATTTTTCAGAGTATAACTTCTTTTAAAATTAGAAAGAACCACTTGTTTTAGAAGTGATCTCATACCTTGTCTGTAAAGTCACCATATCCTATCTGTAAAAGTCAACTGAGTCATTGAGTTACTTAGTATTTGCAAGCAGAAGGTTGGCAATTCCTTTGGCTGGTTCTAGGAATGGAACCTAGGGCCATGGGCATGATAAGGGAGTGTCCTACTGCTGAGTTCCACACTCACGTTTCCCAGCAGGCTCCTGTGGTGCATTCTCACACCTGCTACAAATGTCAGGCAGGACTCCAGAGCGCAAGTCTCCTTGGCAGAAGTTTGCTGAATGGCACAAAACATGAGCACACATTGTAATAAATAGACATTAATAGTTCGGTTGATTTGTTATTCCCCATCCCCAGAAGGGAACCATACAGTATTTGTAATTGCCCACCTGACTCATTGTGGAGTGTGACTTGGGGATGGGTGCACAGGGGTGAGACTGATATGAATTTAGAGGTCCACATAAAGGGTCCTCAACTGCTTTCCAACTCATTTTCTTAAGATTTTAAGTGTGTGTGTGTGTGTGTGTGTGTGTGTGTGTGTGTGTGTGTGTGTTGCACATGAATCCACCTCCCCTGGAGGCCAGAGACTTCAGTGACCCTGAAGTTGCAGGTATAGGCCATTGTGAGCAGTCCAAAGTGCCCTCTGGAGGCTCAGTAAGAGTTCCTATCCCCTGAGCCACCATCTTATGATCTGAGACAGGGCTTCTTGCTGAACCTGGGCTCACTCACTTGGTGTGACTATCTGGCCAGCAAACCTCGGGAGTCCCCTAACTCAGTCTCTCAGGAATGCAGGCACTAACTACAGTGGGTTTTGAGGATCCAAATGAGCCACGTTTCCAGCCCCTCTTTGCACTTTTATTGAAAGTAAAATAAAACACTGCTTCTAATCTATTAGGCATCCCGTTACCTTGTCCTTATCGTATATAAAATTTAACTTCTTATCACTTCACAGTTGAGAGGCAAGATTCCTGAAACTCATTTAGGACTCTTTGTTCTCTGTCCCTCCCAGTGACACTCTAGGAAGTATTTGTCCTTTCCCACCCCTCCCAGTGACACTCTCGGAAGAAAAATCTTCAGCCCACTCCACACACATTTCTTTGTCCCCTCCCCTTTTCATTAATTTTTCATCACTAAGGCCCAAGCAGCAGGAACCTTGGTGGGGGAACAGTGTGACATTGATTAAGTGTGTCTTCAGTGAGTGACTCACTCCAAAGCCCAGCCATAATGTAGGGGAAGTCGTGAAGACAAGATAGAGCTCACATGTTGAAAAATTATTCCCAAACACACCAGACCAGGAAAGCCTCTGAGTCTGGGATTCATTTGCCGTTTGACTGATAAGCTTGAAAATTTTTGCTCCTTGTCATTTTTAAAAATAGCTGGGTTGTCTCTCTCTCTTTCCTTCCTTCCTTCCTTCCTTCCTTCTTTCCTTCCTTCCTTCCTTCCTTCCTTCCTTCCTTCCTTCCTTTCTTTCTTTCTTTCTTTCTTTCTTTCTTTCTTTCTTTCTTTCTTTCTTTCTTTCTTTCTTTCTTTTTTTCAATGTGTGGTGGGGTGAGGAGGCCTGCTAATGAATGAGAAAGGAATCCTCAGTTCTTTCTCTGTCCATTTCCCCACCCCCCCCTCCTTCCCATCTGCTCCTTTCAGGCTGGCTGTTGGGACAGGAGACTTCCAGAGTTCACACCATCTTCCACATAATAGGGTAGCATTTTACACCCATCCTCTGCCTGGCAGGTGGCAATGAGGTCATGTTTGAAGACAGCCCAAGGTGAGCAACTTGCAAATAATGTGAGGAAAGAGTCTGCCTTGTCTTGGGCTCTGAAGAGACAGGAGGCAGGCTGAGACACTGGTGTCTGTGCTGTGAACCTCACAGAGGCTGCGGAGAGATTTCAGCATCATTAGGAACAGCACATGCTCCACAATAAATGAGGGGGGGGAGCACCGCCATCTGATTTTCGCCTCATATTCTAGGAGCGACTCTCTTCATTGCTTTTGTACACGCTGAAAGGAGTGGCATCCGTCAGCCAGTATGTGTCTGTATAAATTATGCATCTGTGCGTCCCTGCTCACGTGGTGTGAGGGAGGCAAGATGTGCCTTTGTGGGGGAAGAGGAGGAGGGAAGGGGGAGGGGCAGGCTAAGGGAAGGCTGGGAATCTGGAGGTTTCTGTGAAGAGTGAGAAAGCATATGAACAGAGGGATCTCAGGGGAAAGCCAGACTCTTAGTGAGACTGGAAGCCAGACCTAAGCTGAGTCATGTGTCTTAGCTCTTCTCTACTTCCTCTCTCTGCTCCAACCCTCCTCTTTTGCCCAACCACTGTCCCTCACTGTGGCTGACTGGAGAGCCAGGGGCAACATCAATATAAATTGGGTATACTTTCAAGTTAGGGCACATATAGAAAAGGGTACCACATAGCAAAACATTGATGGCAATTATTGATATAGAAAACATGGCTATGTTGTGCTGAGATTCTCGGGGCAGGGGGGGGGCAGAATGGAGGCTTAATAGCTTGGAAGGAAAGTGGTTATTAAAAACAAAACAAAAAAAAAAAAAAAAAAAAAAAAAAAAAAAACCAATGTAATTGTCGATGTAAAGCTGTCCCTGCCTTGGAGCATGCTGAAGATGTTGCTGCCCATGGCTGCAACTCTAGATGTCCGTTGTAGTTTCCAGGACGGGTGCCACAATACAAAATTACAAAGAATGTTAGCTGCTTCTAGAACATCTTTGTGTTAGTTGGTTTACTGAGTGGAGTAACAGAAACATGCAAATCCTCCCAGTGGGGAAGGCTCCTCAACAAGCGCTGGGAAAGGGTGAGTGTGTGGGGGAGGATGTGGACAGTCCTGTCTCTGGGAGGTAGGCATTGGAGGGGAGGTACTGACAGTGTCCTCAGGAAATTCTTCTGTTCCCAGAGATGCCAAAGGACTTTCTTCCTGGGGAATAAACCCACAGTCCATCAGATATCACAGGACCAGCTTTTCTCTTACACAACAAAGGGAAATCAAATCAAATCAAAATCATGGCTTTTATAATCTCTGGAGGCAAAAAAGCTAGTAATTTAGTATGATTGGTTAAGCAGGCAGTCTGAGAAAGAAGAAGAAGAAGAAGAAGAAGAAGAAGAAGAAGAAGAAGAAGAAGAGAACTATTTACCACATGTGATGTTTCTGAAGAACATAGACTAAACTCAGAGTTGTTTTTTGTTAAACTGAGAAAGCATTTGCAATCTCAGAGCTAAGTAATCTGAGACAGGAGGATGGCTGAGAGTTTGAGATTCATCTTGGCTACATAGTGAGAGACTGTTGATTAAGGAGTTGTGTTAGCAAAAGGGAACCGTGTGAGCCTGTGAGCACCAGGGAGAGAGGTGTGGGTGCCTGTGTTGCCTCTCCACACAGCCTTGCCTGAGCAAGCACTAGAGACTAGGTGGAGATAGGAAGCCATGGAAGCATATCTGGTCTCTGTAGTAAATCCTTCCTCTGCATATTTTGACTGATGCCTTCAAGTCCCTCAGATGATGAAGCTACCCGGGCAAGTGCCCCAGGGCATTGTGTATGTTTGGTCCTATTCAAAGTTTTTATCAGTGGCTTGCTTGACAATGCCATGCTTCAGGTTTACTCCTTGAGGGGAAAACAACTATAAATTCTTGGTGCTTTTAGCCTTTATTACTGACACATCATAAAATTCACATATCCTCCCCATTCCCAAATGTTCTCCTAGTTTGTCCTTCCTGAAGCCATTTAGGAAACTAATCCTTGGCATTTTTCAGCTTGTGATATAGTGATGGTCTGTTCCAACAAAACAAAGTTATTTTTACTCATATTTACTAGGAACCCAGGTCCTGATGACGTGGACTTATGTGACTATGGTGGAGCCCTGCTGTATCCTACTACAGAAGCAATTGCAGCCTTTCCACCTTTGTATGACTTGCTTGCACAGACCCCAGCTTCTGCTGCCATCACAGACTCTCCTCCTAGGTAGAGGAACCGGTCTGAACTCTCCAGTCCTAGTTCCCATGGCCACATGTCTACTGACATTTCTTGGACATTTTTCTTGATGGTTCGGTGGCCTTTGGAGCCACCAGTAATGTTACTTCCAGGACCACCTTCTAACTGTCAATGTCTTTCTCTTTCTTCATCAGCTAAGAGCATTTATTGTTTCTGCCGAGGACTTGGGTTCCGTTCCTGGCACCCACATCTCAGCTCACAATGGTCTGTAACTCCAGTCCCAGGGGATACCATGCCCTCTTGCAACATCCTTGCACTCCAAGAATGTAGTGTCACATGTGTACGTAGGAAAAACACTCACAATAAACAAACAAACAAACAAACAAACAAACAAACAAATAAGTATAAAACCAGCAACACTCCTGTCCTGCACCAAGCTGTGTCTAAGGCTCTGCAACAGGGTAAGATAAAAAACAGCAAGCAACTAACAGGGTTGAAAGCACTGTGCCCTTACGAACAGCTAAAAGAAGAACCATTTTCAACAGGGGTAACTGTTGCTTATCCCGGGTTGTAGAGATCCCCGCTGTGGGAACGAAAATGGAAGGCTCATCATTGACAAGGGTCTTTGTCAGGAACCCAGCGTGCTTCCCTCACAGCCGGTCTTTTGGATGATGTAAGGCCCAGATTTGATGATGTCACCTCTGTTGACTCTTCTACCCCTCAGGCTTCTCTAGTCCCTTTCTGTTGGATGCTGCTGCTCCCTCATTTGACAATGTTCTACTGTCCCTCTGCTGCTTCTGTCTGTTTCTTGGTGCTTACTGTATTACTTGTTTAAAAACTCACTCATTTGCAGTCAAAGATGTTGCTATCACCTGTCATTCTCAGGACCATAGAGGATGCTCCTGGAAAACAGCACTGAGGTCTCCATAACTTTCAGTTTGTTTAGATTCCACATAATTGAGATTATAAAGAATTTGCTTTCCCTTGAACTTATTTTAGAATGTGTTATAGTGTATTCCAAATCCCCATTCATCACAAAGAGTGAAATGGTTTTCTTTCTAAAGGCTGACTATCAATTAGAGTATTCCTATTGTCATATATGGGTACAGTTTCTTTCTCTATTCATCACTACTGAGTTCTTGAGTTTCTAAATCTTGGCCATTGTAAGAAATGCTGCAAGAGAAACGTGCTTATAGACTTTTATATTTTGAGGCCCTGATTCCATTTTCTCTAAAAGCATGCTGGGAAGCAGATGTGCCAGTCTGTGGGTGTTGCTACTTTTGTGCCTTAAGTAGCCTTCCTCTGTCTGCCAACAGTGCCTCTACATCTTCGCAATCCCACCAACTACATAAGGCTCTCCTTTTTTACATCCTTTCTCACTTTTTGACTTTTTTAAAAAATTTTTATTTTACTTTTTTCTTTTTCACTTCATATCCTGCTCACTTCCCAGTCATCCTCATCCCACAATCCTCCCCTCTCCATTTCTCTTATGAATGGGTGGGGGACTCCTGGGTATCACCTAACCCCTACACATCAAGTTTCCATGGGGCTAAGTACGTCCTCTCCCACTAAGACCAGACAAGGCAGCCCAGCTAGAAGAACATATCCCACATACAGGCAACAGCTTTGGGGATAGTCCCACCACCCCACTTTTTCAGGACACACATGAAGACCTAACTGCACATCTGCTACATATGAGCAGAGACCTAGGTCCAGCCCTTATGTTCTTTGGTTGGTGGTTCAGACTCTGAGAAATCTTCAAGCAAGGGTCCTACTGAGTTGACTCTGTTGGTCTGCCTGTGGAGTACCTGTCCCCTTCAGGGCCTGCAGTTTTTCCTCTTATCCTTCTGTAAGAGTCCCCAAGCTCTATCCACTGTTTGGTTCTGGGTATCTATATCTGTCTGAGTCAGCTGCTGGGTGGAGCCTCTCAGAGGATAGTCATACTAGACTCCTATCTGCAAGCATAACACAGTACCATTAATCCTGTCAGGGATTGGTGCTTGCCCATGTGTTTGGATGGGTTTCAGGTTGGTCCAGATATTGATTGGCCATTCTTTCAGTCTCTTCTTCATCCCCTGTGTTTTCATGTGTTGTAGACAGGATAAATTTTGGGTTGAAAGTTATGTGGGTTGGTTGGTGTATTTATCACTTCCCCAAGGTTCCTGTCTGGCTACAGGAGCTAGCTTCTTCAGGTTCCATATCCCCAATGTTGTGAGTCACAGCTAAGGTCACCCCATTGATTCTTGGGCATTTCCCTTATCCCAGGTCTCTGTCTCATCCTGGAGATGCACCCCATCTCCTCACCCCAGTCAGTTGCTCATTTCCATTCATTTTCATGGCCATCTAGCCATCTCTCCTGTCCTTCCCCACACTTGGCCCTAACCCCCCATTTTCCTCCACATACTCTTCCCTCCCCGTTTTCTCTCTCCATTGGCTTCTTTTGACTATTTTATTAAGTGAGATTCAAGCATCCTTGCTTGTGCCTTCCTTCTTGTTTAGTTTCTTTGGGTCTTTGTAGTGTAGCATGGGTATTTTGTACTTTATGGCTAATATACACTTATAAGTGAGTACATATCATGTATGTCCTTTGGGGACTGGGTTACCTCACTCAGATGATGTTTTCAAGTTCCATCATTTTTTCTGACATGTTTATGATGTTTTTGTTTTTAATAGCTGAATCGTATTCCACTGTGTAGATGGACCACATTTTCTTTATCCATTCTTTAGTTGAGGGACATCTAAGTTGTTTCCAGTTTCTGGCTATTATGAATAAAGTGCTATGAACATTGTTGAGCAAGTGTCGTTGTGGGATGTTGGAGCATCTTTTGGGTCTATGCCCAGGAATGACCTTTTGACTTTTTGATAACAGCCATCATGGTAGCTCTGAGGGTGCAGCTCGAACTGACTTTGATTCCCACCTTCACAGCACTGTTAAAGAGCTCATTTTTACACACCTGATGCCATTGGGAACTTGGGAACCCTGCCTTCTTTCTCCAGTTAGCTTATGGTGGCTGTTGCTTCTTTCTTTGTGTTGGTGATGTTCTGGGGTTGGTTTGTTTGTTTGTTTGTTTCTGTTTGCTTGTTTGTTTTTTTAGTTTACAAGTATTTTCATTTAGGACAGTCTCAACTCTTGTTAATTTTTGTTTTGTTACTCATGCTTTGTTATTCTATCTGAAATATGATTTCAAAGACCAAAGACATAAAGGTAACATCTGTGTACTTCTCCAGAATTTTTACAACTTCAGTTCTCACCTTCATGTCTCTACTCTGTTTTGAGATGGCTTCTAGCTATGCTGTGAGATAAGCATCCAATGTCTTCTGTTTTGCATGTAGGTATTGACTTTTTACAGTGTGGTCCACTGGGGTGTGTCCTTTCTTGGTTCCTGTAAGAAAGGCAGTTGACTGTAACTGTAAGTATACAGGATTCTTCTATGATGTGACCTTTTTCCATAGCTGCATCCTTAAGCAAGTTCATTTATATTGCTTTGCCCTAATTTTCTCATCTGTAAAATAAAGATCCTAATGGCATCTTTCTATTTGAAGATGGAGCTCATGAGGCTGGGGACCCAAGAGCACTAAGACATAAGTCACATGACCCACCCTATCTTCAGTGTTATCCACTCATCTTCATACTCTTCCAAGGGAGCCAACAGGACTTAATCTGATGGAAGTGTCCATTGCTTGATCTTAGTGGAGCAGTCACTGAATCTTGAGTTTTGTGCTGCTGGTCTCCAGTGGATTTTATTATCTAACTTTAGATTACATTTTCAAGGCTTGATGTTTAAGTAAAATTGGGATGTTAGTATTGTTTCTGAGGACAACTTTCTTATCTGTAAAGCAGGCATAAAAATGTGACCATGTAAGTTAGGTTATGTTTGTTAAATGCTAAGTGACTTACACTGTCATCGGTATTGCTAATATTATTCTCCTTGTTATTATTAACCATTTGTTTTGTGAAGTGAGCAGAGAAAGACTACATCAATGCAGGATCCTGCTGCGTCAGAAAACAATGACACAAAAGCAGTGATTCCCCTAATGTCATGTAAACATGAGAACACATTTGCTTTTTACATTTGCAAGCCCTCTTGCTACCAGTGAGTTGGAATAACAGTAGAACCAGAGTGATGGACCTTTCCTTAGGGAGGACACTATAGGTCAAAATTCAGAAGGATCTTAATAGTGACAAAAGTAAAAGAATTTCTTTAACTTTAAAAAAAAGTGATGCTTTAAAAGTTTACCTACAAGTAGTTTACATTAATAGTGGAAAGCAAAAGGGAAAACAGTGAAAAATAAAGCTTTCTTGCAAACCTTGCTGGTCTTTGTAAAGCATGATGTAATTACCTTCATTAGCCCTTGCATAATGTCTGTGTGAGTTAGAGGAAACATTATGTTGTGTGTCAGAAACACACACAGCTCTTACCTTCTAGCTTAAAATTGCTTTTCTACTCAGGCAGCTGCAGCTAGTGGAGCATTTCCGGAGCTCAATCCGCTCCTTAGCTCTCTAGAACCTGGGACTATAAAAGCTTAGGTTTTAAGAGTAGCCAACCGGTTCTTTTGTTGTTGTTACTATTTATTTATTTATTTATTTATTTATTTATTTATTTATTTATTTCTTCAAGGAACAATACACGGGTCTCCAATTAGTTGCAGGTGCAAATATTATGCATTCAATTAATTGTCTTCAAATGGTTAATTATGGGCAGAATTGGCTAATTTGGGGTGCAATTAACTACTTGCCACTTATTCTGAGAATGCCCATGGACGGCTGTGTCTGCAATTAATTTACAAGAGCCATTACAGTGAAAACCGTGTACTATACATCCAAGAATGGAGTGGGAGAATTTTTTAGAAGCAGAATTTCACTTCGGGTTAATTGCATTGACTCTTCCCTTTGGCTTTTCTATGTGGTTTGACTGTAAATGGGCCTATCTGAGCCATAACTGTGGGTGATGCAGACGTGCTGGGTCCTGAGAGTGTTGAGGGTGGATAAGGCCCATGTAGCCTTAACAAAGTTGCAAGGCCTCCATCAGTTCTTGCTTATATATTTTAACTCTTTGTTGACATTTATTTCTGCACATTTTCTGGCACAAGAGTGTCGGTGGAAATGAGAATACTTAAATATTCCATGATAGGTTTACTATCTCCACAAAACCACCAACTATTAAGGTAGTCTCATTAGTGATTGGAGATGCTCACTCTGCACCCAGAATCCCTGTGCAAAGCCAGGCATGATCTAACAGACTTGCAATAGCAAGTATCTGATTGGAGATACTGTAAGTACGCTGGCCAGCCAACCTAGCCAAGTCAGAAAGTGTCAGATCAGTGAAAGACTTTGTATTAAAATCAAAATGGAAGGCACCTACTGAATAGTACCAGAGCTTATTTCTGGACACACACTCCACACACACCTAACACACACAAACCTATACACATACACACTCAAACACACACACACACTCACACACACACACACTCAAACACATGCACAAGCACATACATCCCCACACAGAGACACACAAATGTACATACACACCAAAATGTACATTCACTTTCACACATACACACAAAACTCACATATGTACAAATATACCCAAACATATACTCCAACACATATATGCACACACACTATAGCATATACACAAACACACAAACATATATACACATTCTAACATATACACATATACATATACATACAAACAATCACAACACATTTACAGCCTTTCATACATACATAGACATCCCAACACATACATGCATGTACACACACAAACCATACACCAACACTTTCACATATACATATAACAGTGCACACATGTATATATACCCCAAAACACACGCTTCAATGTACACACCAACACACAAATATCAACACATTCACACACACATATACAGATACCCCCAAACAAGCACATGAATACACACACATCACCACCTACTCCCCAACACACACACACAGGTCCTGCTTGCAATATTGTTAAACAGATGCCAATAACAGCTGTGAGGGTCAGTGTTGCCAACTTGGCAGAACCCAGAATCACTTGGAAGATAAGTCTGTGGATGTGCCAGAGGAAAATTGCCTTTGTTGTATAGTCATGGTGGGAAGGCTGCCCACTGTGGGTGGCACCATTCCCTGTGGAATTATGGACTGTAAAAGTTGAGATTGGGAGCTGAGCACCTGCAGGCATTCACCTCTTTCCATTCCTGATGGTGGATACTATGTGCCCACTGTATTTCATAAGATGCCCTTTTCCTGTAGAGCATCTGCATGTGAGGTCACACTAACTGAAGTTTACTTGTCATTGAAAAGATACCTCAGGCCTGTGCACAGGCTACCAGCAGGAAAATGTGGACACTTTTTTTGTGATCATGCAGGCTGAATGAAGTTCTTGGAAGGAATAAATATAATGCTATCAGAGAAGTAAGACAATTTCTTTTCTTCAAACTCAATGTAAGCCACCTTGTGATGAGTAATTGTCAGCATGACCTAGAATCACCTAGGAAAGACAAATCATGAGTGTCCCTGTGAAGGATTTTTCTCAATTAGGTTAATTTAGGCAGGAGGACCCACCTTAAATGTGGGTGACACTATCCTACGAGCTGGGTTAACAAAAGATAAACCGAGCAGAGCACCAGCATTTGTCTCTGAGTCCTGAGTCCAAATACAATGTGGAGAGCTGCTTTACACTTCCACAGCCCTAACATTCTCACTATGTAACACGTAGCATGTAACATCACAGACTGTAAGCCCTTCTTCTCTTGAGCTGTTCCCTGTCAGGGATTGTTCATAGACAAAAGAAAAGCAACTAACTCATGCCTTGCCTACTGAAATTTAAGTCTTTACTCCTATAAGGTCTCTGATACTCAGACATAGTAGAGAAAGGCCAGGCTCATATCTCACCATGAATATCCTTTGCTAGAGTCAGATGAGGCTTTGGGATACTATAGGCAGACAGCACAGAAATAGCTGGGTTCCTTCTTTCTCAGTGCTCTAGGAATTGAAAATATTTTTTGGAGATGAAGTCCTCAAAGAGATAAAGGAATAAAATAATTCTATTGATATTTATGTATGTGTTATATATCAGGTTAGTCTCTTTAAACCCTTCTAAAGAAATTATCACTTACATTTAAGACTAACTTAGTCTTAACTAACCAGTGCCATATGAACCTTGGTGTACAAGGGATGGGGCATTCTCCTGAAGACATGACTGTGAATGACTCTAAAGAAATTTGAGCCCTAGTGGTGGCTCACGATGATGGTTCACTACAGCATTAAGTAGGGCTGGGTTCCTTACAATTTGAGTTATGACAGTAAATCTAACTGTTCTTTATCCCATAAATGTAGTTGAATGTTATCTCCAAATAGGTGTGGGGTAGAAAATATTATGTTGTATCACTATATAGTCTGACTAGGTAGTACTCATTCACAATTAATAACCAGTGACTGGAGACACTTCAGCCTTTGTGGTACTTTGTGAATCAAGCTTCTGTAATCCATCCAGCAGGCCTACAAAAGCCAACCTGCTCAAAATTCGAGGAACTGGAGCTCACCTCTCCCCTTCCCTTTGCTCCATTTCACTTCATTCTTCTTTTCAATTTTAGGATTTGTTGAAAAATGTTGTGGACTTTGCTCTTGCTGATTGTATCTTCCAACAAGTGGGGTGCAGAATGCCTTGTCATGGTGCTGAGCTAAGCTAACATTCGTTCCTTGCTAGAACCCCTCAAATTAGATGAATACTCTCAAATTAACACTGGTCTCTACCAAGCCTTGTCATCTCCTGTGGGTAACAGGACTCCTCCTGATCAAAGTATGCATCCATAGTATAATTAAAAGGGGTCACTGCTTAGGAGTTTTAGAAAGAAAAAAGCTAACAGAAGGTAAATAAATGCACTTTTAAAAAGAAACAAGGAAAAAATATTGATTCCTGGAAGAAAAGACTTGTCAAGGCAATTTTCTTTTTTCAAGAACAAACCCTTCATTAGAAATCAAGCTAGATCTGATTCTGAGGGAGTAGATGGATGTCTCCCTGCATTTTCCATTGTCATATCATATACAGAATATATAGATAAAAGTGATTGTTTTCAGTCCCATTTACAACAAAAAAGAGCTAACCAACTGAGTAAAATCAAATGTAATTAGTTTTACCTAAATTGTAGGTTTTCAGAGCAATTAATAAAACTGGAAGTTGAAAGCTGCTTGTTAAGCAAATCAAAGATCGAGGAATACATTTCCCTTATTGAAAGTCACTCCTATGTAAACCAACCTACACAAATCACTGTCGCATTTGAAATACAGCACATGGGTAATTAGAACGTTAGTCAGAAGCAAAGATCCAGGCAATTCCTGAATTCTCTTGATGCCAAACATCTACATACACTCTTTCCTGCTGATTCCAGTTCTAACCCTAGGATCAAGGAGAGGAACAGTCACAGATAGGAGGATATTAGAGTTGGACCAACATGAATGAACATAAATGCAGGTCCCCATAGACAAAAATACCACTATCAGGAATCTGTCCCCATACTGGGGAAGCAGAAAAAGGTAGGTGCTGATGTTGGGCTCATTCTTTCTTGTATCAAGTCCGGGACCACAGCTCATGGCATGGTGCTATTCCCATTTAAGGTAGGTGTTACCATATCAATTAACCTCATCTAGAAAGCCTCCAGCAGATATGCTCAGAGATTGTCGTCAAGTTGATTCTGGATCCTGTCAAGCTGAAAAAGTATATTAACCAACACATGTAGTAATCACACATGAGGGTGTGTTGTTCACTTCTGAGGCATAAACATGGATTCTAGGATATCTGTGGCTTACAGTCACATGACGTTGTCAGGAGCTTGTCCTTGTGCCATGAGCCTGTTTAATTTCCAGAGATCGGTGGGGGTCAAGAAGATCAACCCAAGTTTCCTTCCCTGTTCAGGATTGGCTTTGTCTCTCATGGGACCCCCATTAGTCTTTTGGGATGAGAACAAGAAACTCACAAAGTCCTTAAGAAGGTCTCCTGCAAGAGGCACAGTTCGGTAAATCTTCAAAATATTTGAAGAAATATTAATACACTCAGAGATTTCCCCAAGCTTTGGAGTTCAGTGAAGATTTTCCCAATGGCCTTCCTAATTCCATCAACCCCAGAAAGAGTGGGGAAAGTAAACATCCTCAGGCATCAAGCACAGCCCCTTCTGTGCGGCAGCAAGTTCTCAAACACTGTCAACATCTCACTCCCTGTTACCTGTGCTGCCCTCAAACATAAGGATCTGGAAAATAATAATTATGTTCCCTTGGCAGAGAAGAACATGGAGGTATTGTAGCTGAAACCATATAGAGCATTTCAACATCTTCTCAATAGCAACTATGTAGACCATCCAGCAAAAAGTCTAAGAAAGGCAGGGGCCTAACTTGCGTGTCTAATTCTTTTCAGTTTCCTTCCAGGATTCTGTCAGTCTATTGATCCAGGTATCAAGTGATTCAGATATATATTGCCTGTTAGGATATCAGAGGAATCCTGGCAAAATGGAGGTGGTATGAAACACTATTCAGAGAGAAGCAAAGATTTTCCCTGGAATATTCTGAAATGGAAATATTCACACATTGTGTTTGGACTGTCTTAATTACATGGGCATGATGTGATGATGGGGTAATGTCTTTCAATACCAGGCAGAGGAATATGGTCCAAGGGCTCTTGTGAATTGTCATATATGTCAGGCATCTTTTTCTTTTTTTCCTGTGAGGCCACTAGAAAATGGAGATGGGTAAAGTCTTTATCATGTCTGGTAGAGATTTTAGTAGTATAGAATATAGTGTAGCAATTGCCAGTCATGGGCTTGCACGAACCTCATCCTGGTTATTATATTACCTCAGGGAGGGAGGAAAAAAACCTTTCAACCCTCAAATACAGAATTATTTCTAATAGTTCCTCCAAATAGAGCATTTTTTTCTTTTCTATTTTGGGGGGTTGGGGTACATGCTCTTGCTACATAGCTCTAGTTGGTCTTGAACTCACAGTCCACCTGCCTCAGCCTCCTAAATCCTAGGATTACAAACAAGTGCCACCATGACAACGTTTCTCTCTTTTCCTTTCCTTTCCTTTCCTTTCCTTTCCTTTCCTTTCCTTTCCTTTCCTTTCCTTTCCCTTTCTTCACTTTCCTCCCCTCCTTTCCCAACCCCTCCCCTTCTCTTTCTTCTCCTCCCCTTGCCTCTCTCCTTCCCTTTCTTTCTTCCTTGCTTCCTTCCTTCCTCCTTCCTTCCTTCCCTCCTCCTTCCTTCCTTCCCTCCCTCCCTCCTTTTGTCCCTTGCCTTCTTTCTTTCTTTCTTTCTTTCTTTCTTTCTTTCTTTCTTTCTTTCTTTCTTTCTTTCTTTCTTCTTTCCTTCCTTCCTTCCTTCCTTCCTTTCTCTCTCTCTCTCTCTCTCTCTCTCTCTCTCTCTCTCTCTTTCTTTTTTCTTTCTTTCTTAGTCTCAGGGAACATTGAGGAAGAAGGGACAAAAAGACTGCAAGCAGAGGTCCGGGAACTGGGAAAGAGTGTCTCCAGGACTGAACTCTTCCAGGAATTCACAGCAGCTGTGGTTGCTTAAACAAAACCTGCACAACATGATGGCCACACATCCATGTGCTTATGCACAAATTAGATTCAGTGCACTATTTGAAAAATAAAATAACAAAATAGACACATGTAAAAATTTCGGTCTACTCTCCATTACCCCAAAACAGCATTCAAACTGTAATCTGTACCTAGAGAGAGATAGCAAACCATAGGAAGAACAGAGAGGGGAAGTATATAATATAAGAAATGAGGAGAGTATGTGGATTTGATTAAAGTTCACCAGTGTTGATTTTGAGGAAAAGAGACAAAAATAACTGCTGGCAAAAGTATGCCTTGATATTATGCCAAATTTATCAGAAGTGTTTGGATTAAAGGACAGCACAAAAACTGTCTCATCTTCCTGGGAGGAGGAGAGGTAGACCTGGCCAACAGATCTCACTTTGACCCTTCAGATCCTAGAAGGCTTTTACCTGGAGCTGGCTACTGTATCCTTCCAAGTGGGATTCTCACCATATGATACTCCTGCTGGACAGTATGCTATGCATCTGTAAACATGGATCCTTGGTTTATTTCAGCCTGAACTTTCCCAGTAGTGAGGAAATTAAGAAGTGAACATATCACAGATGTTGGATTCAACAGAAATGACTTGAATGATTTTTCTAGAATGTGGATTCTAGGAGACATCTCATTGTCTGCTCCACTGTTCTGTTTTATTTTATAGACAGGGTCTCATATATCCTCTTCTGGCTTCAAGCAAATTCACTAAATAGAAAAGATATGCTTGAGTTTGAGCCTCCTGTCTGCACCTCCCAAGTGCTTGCTTAAAGTCTGGGCTCCATTTATCATTTCTCTACTGTTCATTTCAATGTTCTCCATCAGCATGCTGAATGTAGGAACATACACTCCGTTCCTTAGATTTAACCTTATGTTGATATTGTCCAAATAAGTACAATTATCTAATGTATTTTGGTTTTGGGTTCATGCCGTCATTTTAAATAAATTACATGCATTGAGCCATGATTTTAGGACATAACTTTATGCTTGCCATCAAATTAGAAACCATGTTCAGTGTTTTGACTTCAGTGTGTTGCCCATGAGGAACACTACCTTCAGTTTAAATAAGTCAATGGTAGTTCACTTTCTAAGGGATTACTGGCCATCTCCTAATTTGTCCACATCTTCAGGTTCCTTCAGAGCAGGAATATCTCAGATTTCCACAGTCACAACCTGTCTGCTCAGAGGAAATCTGTCCCTGCTAGCTCCATATCCAGGTCCTCCAACCCTTGCTCAGCAAAGCTTTCTCTGTAGCTATCTTGAACACAGAGAACATGGTGGACACAGGTAGGTAGCTCACAGAGAGGAGCCCTGGCTTCTGCCTCAGAGTCTGCCACCTTGCTCCAGCCATGCTTGCATTGCCTGGTGTCATAGCTTTCAAGCTGCTATGAGACTGATGTAGCTTTGGATGTTTGGGCTGTGTGTGGCTCCACTCAGAGGCCTTCGGCCTCTCACTCAAGAACAAATGCAAAAATGAAAAGATGGAAAGTTAAGGTAAAAGAGGCTCTGGTGGGTGCATACCCGACACCTGTTTTCCTTGGGAACAAGGTACTTGGCCTTTTCCGCCCCCAAAAAACTGGAAATATGTTGCTTCTAATATGTTCTTTCTGGATTACTTTGTTTTCAGAAGCTGATGGAGCTCCCCATCCACTCCACCTCTGAAGAGCCAGTTCATTGACGCTGCCCATAGGTTTATCATTGCTGGTGATTGAATGTTCTCTGTAGCCTTTTAATGATTCAGCCAGATAGGGGAAGCAATGCCAATCAACTCATGTCTGATAGGGCCTCTCCAGTACCCATGCTTCACATTCTGAGCAGCCAACAGATGTTGCTTGGAATGGTAAAGTGATTTAGGCTATGACCCCTTCAGATTTTTTGTTTGTTTATTTGCTTATTTTTAAGGTTAATTTTATTTCTATAGATATGTATTTGTGTATGTGTCTATTTAATATATGCTACATGAGTGCATATGCCCATGTAAGCCAGGAGGAGGAATTAAACTCCCTGGAGCTGGAGTTCAAGGTAGTTATAAGCTCTCTCACATAGGTGTTGAGAACCTATGGTCAGGTTCTCAACTCAGGTCCTTTGTTAGTTTGTTTTTTT
>JADRCD010231427.1:0-21596 GCA_019843815.1 Montemys delectorum
CTTTGCAAACAGAGCAGAGACAAACACACAGCATCTCTCCAAGGAGCTTTAGCTGCACACACAAATGAAACCAATGTTAGAATAAAACCTGTAACTTTCATAATTATTATTACATGTATATATGGATATGGATATACATTCCTAAATGTAGCCTACTGAGTCCATATAATGTCACTTGTATGTCTGTCATGTGATTGCCTGGGCTATGAAGATATTCTCTCTATCCCACCCCCAACACACTTCACCCTTTTTCACATGTGGCAAACAGAACAGCTGGCACAGTGTCTAAACTGGACCTTTCCCTCACTGGCTGCAGCACTTGGAAGAGCTGGCCCTGCACCTTGCCTAGGCAGTATAATAGAGCTAGTCTTGCTGGCATGCCTGAGTACAGGTAAACTGGTCATGAGAGCAGAGGAGTTGGTTCTGCACCTTGCCTCCTGCATCACTGCGTGAGCTAGCCAGGACAGTGCTAGAACATTTGCTTTGGTGGCATGGGTGCAAGAAAGATGGCAGGATGACTAGCTCAGCTACCACCCAGGTCCAGGTCCAGGGCTATGAGTTTGCACACTCCAACATCTACCCCATCTATGAAAGGCTGGAGCACATAAAGGAGTTTGTCCTACAGGATCTCCATGACCCCGGGGAGCAGCAACAGGATATCTGAGAGTTGTCCTGCTGAGGATCCAGTATTGATACTGTAGCAGAAGGCAGAGGCTTCAAACAAGGCCAAGGACTCATTGTAGTAAACATTTGTGAGTAAAGAAGTATGGACTAAAGGGAATACTGTGGGACACAAAATGACAGGCTACAGCTTCCATGTTTTATTTTTTTCCCTGGGGAGGAGATTGCAAGGTAGAGGGCAGGTAGGAAAAGACAGGGAGATAAATGGGATTGATGGGAAATTCACAAAGAATCAATAAAAAGCTTTACAAAAGAGAATGTGAAACACAGTTCAGGAATTAGAAGAGTTTGCAAAGGTTACCTGGCCATCTTAATCACGGGTGTTTGCTTCCTGCTACATCACCTTGTCTGGATTGGTGCAATCCTGTGCCTTGTCTTACAAGGTAGATCTTCCCATACTTTAGAATCTGTGACCTTTTAATTGCTCTGTTTGAATAGATAGTTCTGCTTCAGTCATGAACTAGAGTGTTCTCCAGGCAACTTCAATGTCTGGAGGAGAGCACAGCCCTCGGGAATCCTCTCGTTATCCTTGTTTACTCTTACCTAGCCACTGTGACAGAAAAGTGACAGAGAGTAGATAGCTAGGTAACAGATTCCCTGGGAATGTTGTTTCCAGAGTCATTCCTCCTGGCAACTCAGACCAAAGAATTTGCTGATGGCGCCCTCTCTATATAGACAGAAGCCCAACCTAAACACTTTGTGAAAATCATAAAGACTTGTGTGCCTTACTAATCCAAACATAAACTTAAAACTGCAGAATAGTGAGAATTAAAGTCTATGGCTCCCAAAACCCAGATTGCAGTATGTCATTGTGTCCGAGCAAAATAAAATAATTCCTATACTAGTTGTCAGTACCACCTGTGGATTACAAGAATACTAAGACAGAAAATGGCATTCAATAAAATTCAAACAGGAGTTGACCTGTTAGAACCAAGTGGGACTGTCCTGTAAGATACAAGCAACTGCTTATAAAGAGGTGACAACAAAGGCCAGTGATGTTATTTAACTAATGTACACACAATTGCTGCAAAATAATTTGTTTAGGAGTGTCACATAACTCTCTGAACTAGAAAAGACAAAGTAGCTTCATAGTCTAATTACCTCAAAATTCATATTATCAGAACAATCCAGTCATCTTGTCTTCTTGGTAACATGGCCAAAAACACATTTACAAAAGGTAGCTCTTCTTTTGTATGAAGGCTTTTGGATCATAGGGAAATGTGGTATCACAGGAAATAGTGCATTGCTGTAGAAAAGCACATGGTGACAACCATATATGAAAACAGGCTACAAAACATCCTAAAACATTTGGAGAAATTAGTGATGTGATAATTACACTGTAACAACAGCACATTAAGGGCCTTGTTACAAGAAAGCAAACTGATAAAAGAATAGGAACATTTATTACTTGTCTACCTTACCTGAAAGTATGGTGAGATGTGTGCTCATTAAAAAGGAAATAGCCTGATATCAATAATTTTAGGCAGAATGGTAGACATTAATTGTATACAGCCCCATAATGCAGATGATCCCAACTGCATCAAATTCACACTGAGGTAGTCATTCTCCTTCTAATAAAAATGGATACTTTTTTCAGAAGCTTTAAAAGCTCCAACTCTGCAGAAGCTACACCATCCAGAAGCCTGGAGAAGTAATCTGATATAGTCCAAATAAACACTCCTGTCTGTCATATAACCTTTAATTATAATATGCAACTGTAATTTCACCTAATTAGAAAAGGTGAACTCAATTTTGAATTGCAAATTATTCATTTTATGGAAGCTTTT
Source organism: Montemys delectorum (assembly GCA_019843815.1). NCBI lineage: Eukaryota > Metazoa > Chordata > Mammalia > Rodentia > Muridae > Montemys > Montemys delectorum. The sequence goes on from JADRCD010231427.1 coordinate 2,469, forward strand.
ATGAAATTAAATCCTTGTCAGACTGACAGACTCAGTCAGTGTGGAATGAGATGCCCTATGATGTGAGAGTTTTGATTAATCAGAGATCCTTTCCAAAGGCTGCTGGCTGGAACCATTCACTGGTTTAATGCCAGTAAAGACAACTTTTCAATTAGAACTTCCATCATTGGTTTGGGGACCAGAACTCTAGTCCTGTACAATTTCTGTGAACTTACCCATTGTTTCTCAAGTGTTAGTGTGGATCAGAGAACTCACTTCCTGTGAAATAAGAACTTCATGAGAAATCATAAGAAAATCATCTGCTTATCATGAAGGTTGTTTTTAACTAAGATTAATTGTAATTAGTTTAGTATTACAAGCCTTGGGCATATAGTTATACCAAGAATGACAAAATCTTTGTAAGTATTAAAGTGTAGAAAATGTTTTGGTTTTCAGACATGAAAATCACCACCAGTTGAGTGAAAATGTTCATGTTTAATAAAATGAAAATTAAGGACCTTAAAAAAAAAGAAGTATTAAATTTCCACAAACTTCTATAAGGCCTGCTCTAGATAATTAATTCCATATGAAAGAATGTTGTCTAAATGGAAGGATGTCATTAAAACTGTGAGAATTTTACTCTATGCAGAGCAGTGATGAAAGGACCTTTACAGGAGAGCTGACTACAAGATGACATAACTGAGGGGAAACATTTTAAGATTTTACATGCTTAGTAATAAATTAGACTTCCAGTTTTGCCATTCCAAAATTTGTTACAATATAAGCATCCTTAAATTAAAATAATCCCCTTAATAAATATGCTCACCAACACTATGCACTTACAATCGGTCACTCAGGAGCTGGAGGCAGGAGCTGCAACTGTTCAGGATTGCTCCCCTTGGCTGTAAGGGGAGTTTAAAGCCAACCAGGACTCTATGAAAATATATTCAAGAGGATATGGCTTAATGACTAAGATAACTTGGTCCTTAATTTTCATTCACTGCACCCACTTCAGACAACTCATACTTCTCTAATTCCAGTTCTAGATAGTCTGATTCCTTCTTATGACCTCTGTGGGTACTGCATGAACTTGGTTTACAAACACACATTTTGATACACAGACAGAAATATGTAAAAAAATGTATTAAGAATCTAAAAGTTTGAAGAAATAACCATACTCAGCAGACTTTCATTCTCATCAAACAAACAAAAAGAATTATGGTGTTAAAGAACTGTAAAATTTATGTTTCTATATTCTATAGGCATCATTCATATTCCATTTCATTGCTGTCATATACATAACATCAGAAGGTTATCAATATTAATATTTTTACATTGTAACATACAAAAATAATATTTAGGAGAAAACCTTAGTATTATGGATTGCACTTTCTTTTTCTGGAACACAATGAAAGTCAATAAAATAGAATAAGACAGCAGACAGAGACAGTCTATTCTGTTGTGTTTTAAGAGGTAGCCCCCAGAGACAAGAAAGCAAACCCACAGAAAAGAAATAATACGTTGGTGTTAGTAACTTTTCTACAGAATTGTTTTCTTTTTCACACACAATTTCAAAAGAATGTGTACAAACCTCTCATCCTTGTTGTAAAAAGTCATCTTATAGAAAATTCCCTGGCCTGGAGATTGAGGTGGAAGAATTTCAGGCCCTTGTAGCCTTTAGCCATCATGTAGTTTCACATCTTATTACCATAGAGATTTTGGTAATGATTAACCAAGGTGCACGGTGCACAATTTATCCAACTTAGAGCAACAAAAGATAGCTTCTAATGTGATTCCATGAGAGAAAATGTGTAAGATACTCAGAAAGAAACTCACAGTCAAGGAAAAGGCCATCATCCCCAGGAAAATACATGTGGGTCTCATTTCATTGCAGTTGACAAAAATAAAACAGTTCCAGTATATTCACTCCTCCCTGTGCCCATGATGAATATAGAGAAAGAAATGGATGGGATAGTATGAAGAACATGCAACCTTTGAAAGATAAACTACAGCTTTACATCTAACTTAGCAGTAAACCCAGGGGCTTCCACAGTGGATCATGTCTTTTGCGATACTCTGTACAACGAGGAATGAAATGTTCATATTGTAAAGTCCCAGGTTGAAAAACCGATACCTTTGTATGACTCGTATCTCCTGTCTTACAGCTTGTCCGACTCCTTAGTCTTCTGGCAGTAGCACAGGAGAAACAATACCCACTTTGTGCAGTGTTATGATTTTTAAATTAATGCGTGTACAGTTTTGTTTGTAAGATAGCTAGTACATATTGTATTCTTAATAAATATACATATGTGGTTTGTATCTCCTGAATAATTCAGAAAGATTTTTGTTTGTTGTAGTTGCCTCCTGTGTTTGAGATACAGTCTCCGGCAGCTATGGTGGACCCAAGCTTGCTCTGTTGCTAAGTAAGCCCTTGAACTCAATCATCACCCTATCTCCACCTCGTAGGGGCAAGTCATCCTGGGAGACATGTGTGTCGCCAACTCTAGGTTAAGTGTGCTCAGAAACAAACCCAAGACCTCATATCTTCTAGGCTACATCATCATCCAACAAACTGAAAGCGTCATGAATATACTAAATATTTTATTATAGTAATTGCATTAATAGTAGTAACATTGTTGCCTCACTACAAACACAGGAGAAATCACCTTCAATATAAGTAGAAGTGATAATCAAGTTGAAGATGGACATGACATGGAAGAACCATTTAGAATGAGTGATTATGAGTAAAGAAGGAATCTAAGGAAATGATAAGTAATAATTTTAAAGAAATGGAATACAGATTTTAAAATTAGGTGAGATAATTAAAACAGCTGGAAATGATTATTGTTTCTATAGCCCATGATTCCGCACCAAAAATAATCAAAATAAATACAAACTGTCCCATTAGAAACAGAAAGCAATTATAGAAAATACAGAGCCATCCCCAAACACCTTCCTCAGACAAAAAGTAACTGCGTTTGCTGCTCTCATCTGCAATCTTATTATAGAAAAGAAAAAAAGGAGTAATTTCTGTTTAAAAGCTGGATTCTATGGCTGATAATATTTTTGTAATTCTTAGGAAACATTAAGTTTAATTCTAAAGAAGTTTTAGGTCTATTTATCATGTAATTTTTAAGGAATTAAAATAAATCTCAACTTTGTTATTTGGGGCTTGAGTAAATTGATAGAGGCACCCATGAGATAATTTTATGCCTAAAGCTATTCAATATCATCAGTGTTTTAAACTTTCCCTGAAGACCTTCAACAGAAGATTCCCATGAGAAGTAAGAGTTGACTAAAAAGCTCCCAGGGACCCAACCACCAATCAAGGACTATACAGGGTGGGATTGAATGTTCTGGCAGCATGTGTATAGTAGAGGATTGCAAATTCGATCATCAATAGGAGGAAAGGACCTTGGCCTTGTGAAGGTTCTGTTCCCCAGTGTAGGGGAATGCCAGGGCCAATAAGTGGGAGAGGGTGGGGTGGCAGGCATGGGGAGGGGGCAGGCAAAAGGAGTTTGTTCTTGTTTTTGTTTGTTTGTTTGTTTGTTTGTTTGTTTTGGAGGGGAATCTGGGAAAGGGAAAATGTACATGTAAATAAAGAAAATACCTAATTTAAAAAAAAAAAGCCACAACACATCCTGATTTTAAGAGACCCATAGATGCATAAGTCATACAATGCATCAATAGATCTGCCAAGGCTAACTTTCAGATTTCTACATAACACATACAAAAAATATCTAGTGGTGTTAGAGAAACTTTCCTTCAAAATGGTGGTTAGCTAAGTGAAAATTAATTCCTACAGACTCTGCGGACAGAACCGGGAGGGGAGAGGTCAGGAGTTTAAGGTTGCCATGTGTATTTAATAAATCTTGGTAGTAGAACTATAAAACTATGTGGCATATAATATAATGTTCTGTTTCTATACATTGGTGGTTTCTGCTCTGCTGATGTTATGTGTCTGCACAGAGAAAATTTGAGCCTAAGGCCTTTGCCCAGTTTCTGCTATTGAGATGAAGTTTTCACTACTCCAGTTTTATAGGGTGGTGGATTCATTGTGAAGTTGTATTAATGATTCTCACAATGCTAGCCTCTGGCATGTCACCCCTCTAGCAGATTCAAGAAGAAGTAGTTGAATTCTTTTGAGGAGATGAGCTTCAAGGCAAATTTGACCACAAACCTTCAGTGAAAACAAAATCATCCCAAGCAAGTGTTGTGATGGACACAGTGATGTACACAGGCACACTCAGGGGGTTTAGAGTGGCAAAGAAGACAAACAGTGTGTGCCAGGAGCCATGCACTTGCTACATCAAGCAAATCCACACTCTAACTGCCAGTCAAGGCAGCACACAGAAATCAATCAGGGAGCACACATTTATGAAGCTATTTCTATATTTCTTAGAAACCCAAAGTACTAAGAGAAGCAACAAATGTCAAAGCCTTAGCAAAATTCATTCCAGTGTAAGCATACCTGTCAGGGTCAGCCTGATAGTAGAGGCAAGCAGAACCTCCTCCTGTTCTTTGTTTCCCAGCTGGTCTTACGTCTCACATCAAATCTTGGAAATAACTCAGGAGTTTTGTTTAATACAAATACAATCCTGATTTCAAATATTTCAGATATTCGGACCCTACTGTGTCTAGCCTTGACAAATTTACTCATAAAACATAAAGCTTTACTATTGCCAGTCAGGTTTGCTTATTTAATATGTAAAAAGCATGTGCTGTATTAGAAAACATTGCACTTCTTCCTATATAGCTGACAAAAGACTGTATTCTACCTGAATTAAATTTAAATAATTTTTATGTAGCTGTGATTCAGTTTTATGATGTATTCAATAATAAATTGAAATAAATGTGAAAATTTGAGTAAAAAATTAAATATTACATATTAGTGTATTTAACAATCAGGTAAATGTACAATCTATGCTAATTTTATGAAGACATTCTATTAAATCTCAATAATTCTTACCTAGGTATTAAAAAGCTTACCCAAAAATGAGCCTAACTCTGAGCTGTCACATCGCAGAAAAAAAGTGCCATACATCTAGGAGAACGAACACGAACGAAGAGGTCAAAATCATTAACATTATTGGCTTGTTGGACAGATCCTATGGAGACAAAATCCAGACTTTCATAAAAAGCGACTAGAAGTGTTGTGTCTGAGATCAAGGGCGTCCTGCAGGCTGGGTGGGCACACTTCAGCAGGCTGGAACAGAAGTCCCTGGGCGACATCAAGCTTGGTTTTGAAAGCATTGTAGGAAGGATATCAGCTGGAACCCAAGCCTGTTTAGACTGCTGGTCTGTTACTGACAGGAGGAGAAAGCTCATAGAACCCCGGAGTCAGCAAGAGTCTGTCTTCCTGCCTGTAAAAACTCCTATGTCTGTTCCTGGCACACTCTCCACAGAGCCTTAACAGGAAGAGAAGTTGATGAGGCAGAAATTATGTTTGCTGAGTCTGAGATCCAGAACTGAAGATTTTAACAGAGCATTGAATACCAAAGTAAAGAATATTGTTATTCGCCAACTTAGATGAAGGGGAATTTATTGCACTGATAGAGATTTTCTCAATTCAATCTCAAATACCAGAAAACCTCTAGACTTATGCAATGAAATTAATGAAAATGTAGCTCAGAACATCCTCTAAAATAAAGCTCCAGGTCCAATTAAGGTCACTTGTGAATTCATATGAACCTTTCCATATTATCCAAAAGAAAATTATTTCCAGTATGAGCTACAGTGTTAGCAAAACTTTGTAGCAGAAGGCATTATGTTAAAAGAAAACTTCATGCCAAAACCCACCCATTATGAAAATACATAAAAAAGTTCTTAGCACTCATCAAGTTACCAATTCAAACTCAACAACGTGTTAAAGATATCACTGATGATGGAGCTTAGCCCCAGGCTGTACGCAAATTGTGCATGTTTACAGTTGAATATAATAATGTGCCATGGTCATTCACTGAGAAAGGATCATCAAGGATGTCAGGGGAAAGATGCTAAGTTCCAAAGGATCACAAAATCACTGCTCAAAAAAGAAAAATGACAAAGTCATTGTCAATTGTCAAGTCTCCCACAAACACCCTGTCTTTCCATCACAATTGAGCAACCCATACATGCTCAGACACAGCCTCATCCATCACTCTGTAAACAGCTTGTCACTTCAAAATCTGAACTTGTCTTTCCTGCTGTACGGGGCTATTCACACCCTACAGATGTCAATCACAGGAATTGATACCATTCACAAGCACTGCTCCTTCTTCTGTCTGTCTGTCAGAAATGAAACCAGCAGTGTGGGGTTTCACATTTCGTGAACAGCTCAAGTTGAATGCTAAAGGCCAAATTATTTACAATCACTCCCAAGGTCTTTCATAAACTCTGCTTTGATCATGTAAAACTAAAAGAGAGACGTTTCCTGATCATTCCCAAACTGTCACATTTAAAAGCTGACAAAAATGTGCTTACTTTCTGTTAATAATTCTGATGAACCTGTAGGAAATAATTTCTAGGCAAGAAATATGCTAAACTTTTGTTGAAGATGTTTTGAAGTTTGGTAAAAAAAAAAATGTTACTGTTTTTTATTGTAAATTTTATTTGTATTAATTTCAAAATACTTTTTGCAGATAGAGTTGAGCCAGATAAGGAAAGTGCAGAAACTGGCTCTTCAAATCAATTGATGAGCAACTTAGCAAACTTTAAAAATCTTGTCACAGTGAGGTTTAGTATAGAGTACTGTTCATGGGGAAGAAAGTATGCAATGTTTGGCACTGTTCCAGACCATATTTGCAAATCAGTTGTGAGACTCTGGGATTCATAACGTTTTCTGTGCTATTAGTGCATGCCTCTTCCATGGATTTAGCGTATCAACAAAGACAGTAAAATAAGGTGTGTCATTTCAACATTGAAAGTATTGATATTGTTATGTGATAGCCACCCTGTGGAAAGTCAATGAGTTAGGTAGAATGACCATAAAAAATGATTCTTTGCTATAATGAAGTATCTAGGTATAATGAAGTATCACATAAACCAAACATTAGCTTAACACAAAAAGTTCAATCTTTAAGGATTTCAACAACAGCTATGTTCCTATTGTCCCAAAACCAAGCACAGTGGCACACTTCTGCATTTAAATCATTAAACTAAGGCTAGGATTCTGCCTTAACTCAGGCTAGTGTGAACTACACAAAGAAACTATGTCTTGAAACATAGAAACATAAACAGATAAATGTAGATGATAAATAGAGGATAATAGATAGAGAGATGGAAGATGATAGGTAGGTAGATAGATAGATAGATAGATAGATAGATAGATAGATAGATAGATCCATAGATAATAGATAGATGGTAGATATAGATAGATGGATACATAAATAGGTAATAGGTAGGTACGGAGAGGCAGACAGATCTATATATGCATACTTACATGTGTATATAGTTAATAGACAGTTAGACAAGTGATAAATGATGGATTGATAAAAATAGATGATATATAGATGATATGATTGAGATAAATGCAGACAGATGAATGGACAGACATGCATACATAGATGACAGAACACTGAGTTGTGGTAGAAGAATTGGAGTTGAATCATAGTTATAATACTCTCAGGAAAATTTAACATATAAACTTTAATGAAAAAAGCCCACCTACTTCTATTTTGCACATAGTATGTATTATAATGACCCATTATAACATCTAGAATATTAATTTTCAGTAATTATTTAAATTTAGGAATGAAAATTTATATCTTGATTCCAGTTGATCTAAAGTTGCAGAAACTGTTAAATAAGCAAAGCAGCCATGTATCTCCTGTGTGTGTGTGTGTGTGTGTGTGTGTGTGTGTGTGTGTTTATGTGTGCCTGTGTGTGCACATATGTGCATAGGCATACTCACTTTGGTAAAGTAATGTCAAAGCAATTCACACCAAATTTTGTACATGTTATTTATAAAATCCAGATTTCATATGTGACTTTAACTTGGCTCCTGCTCATCTGATAATATATTGGAGATATTTCAAGATGTTGTGTTCTATTCATTTTGAATATAGATCAACTGAGAATTTTCAAGCATGCATTTAACATATGTTCCAAACACTAAAATGATTGTGTTGGATTCCTCCCTCCTTTTCCAAATTAATGTAATTAGAAGTACAATGGTACATTTCACATGTTGAATTTATTCATTTTTACACAAATTTCCTCTACTTCCATATGACAAGGCATACCAGACACCAAATAATAAAAGAGAAATCTGAGTAGGTATGTCACCTCATCCTCTGTAGGTCAGTCCTCCACACTCTGGCTGCCGTGTCAACATCTAGGAGTTATTCTGAAGCAGTGTTCCTGTTCCGGCATACGCCAGCTAACACACACACACACCACATTTACCCAGGGCATCTTAAATGTTTTCTTTTGTCTTTTTAGCTGTCTTTTCATGAGACTTCAAGAGACTAGATTTCTAACTTTAGAAAAAGAGAGTGTATCTCATGCTCCCCCTGTCATGGATAAGACCATAAACTTCTCCTGCATCATTGAACCATAAGCTTTTATTTATAATGCACATATTCAGCTTAAACTAAAAAGGTGTCCACCTATAAATCTGTATTTTGCAACTGTACTTTCAAAATGTTTGCTTTAATTAAATATTTTAAAGTATTTAAATTATTTAAATATCTGCTAAACACATTGTTTTAAATCAATTATTTCTTTAAATGACCACAGAATTAAAATAAAGTTGTAAGTTGATCTGATGACACAAACTTCTTCCCTACCTTGAGTGCAATGACATCCTTATTTGTTCCTGCCTCTGAGCACTCATCAGTTCAGTATGACAATGGAAATTACCCAGCAATTGGACTGGAAGGGGTGTGACCACACTGCAGAGCCAGGAGCTCTGGGTATCCTTGACTACCTGATGAGTTAGAGGCAAACCTGAGCTTCAGAGCAATACAGGCACATTCATGTGGGAAAGGCCATGGAAAGGAAGGACAAGCACACAACCATTGAGCTTCAGCCTCATCCCTTTTAGCTCTTAAAAAAATAAAAGTTCCCATTAACCTACTCCATTAAGTACTTAGCTTCCTCAGTAGACCTTGTGTGCCTTTAGTTTGTAATTCACCTGCTTAAGCCAGCAGAGTAAGTCAGATTACAGACCTTCACTATGAGGCTCTGCTTTTTCCTAATGGTGTAAAACTTAATTTACAAGCACTTTACTCTGGAAACAGAAGCTCTCATAATTAGTGTTTTTGGTGTTGATGGTGGTGGTTTCTTTTTTTCTTTTTCTTTTTTTTTTTTGTTCTTCCATATGGGCTTTAGCTTAAGATTTGTGACAATGTTATATAATAAAACATAGCTACAATGGATACAAATACATGAAAATAATGATCAAGCATGTACACATCCATGTACACACACACATGAACACACACATGCTCATCAAAGGGAGATCGTCACTTCAATTATTGTTTTAATATTTTGTAGTTTTTAGTCAGGATCTAGTAATGTATTACTTGTTGGTCTGCAACTCACTATGTAAACCAGATGGGCCTTAAACTCACAGAGACTCAAGTACCTTTGCTTTATCACTGTTAGGATCAAAGGTATGCTCCACAATAGTGATTAAGTCTTATTATTTTCATCATATTTTATGTGAATGATGCAACATTCCTTCAGGAACACATTTATTTGGTACTGTTTTTTTTCTTCTAAGATTTTATAGCAAAAATGCTTGAATGTTCTAGTCCTGGTGACTTTAGATCATTTCATCACTAAGACCAAGTCATATAATAATATGCTTAGGATATTGTCCCTAGGTTTGTGTTCTATACCAAGGGAAATATTTGGAACACTTGTGTTGGCCACACCCATAACAGAATTTTGATACTGCAGTCCTGAAGACAAGCACAGACTGAATGTGATGCTTACTGAATCCCCTGAACATGATCAGTCTGAGTGAAATTGTTAACCCATCCTAAGGAAGCAGATAATGACAGCTCCTCTCACGGCATCTCTGCTGACTAAGCTAGTAAAGCATGTGAGAATTTCCAGCAATAGATTTTAAAGCCAGAAAATGTAGGATCTGATCCAGAAAGAGAAACGTAAAACATATTAGAGTAAAGTTGAGTTGTTTCATTTGTGTAGATAGACAGCTTAAAGATAAACTTTAATCAATAAAAATGATCTCATAATACTAGACACTGGCTTTATGGCGCACTTTCCTCTGTGCCTCCAGTACGTCTTGCACTGTGTTAGCTGAAGTCCATTCACAGCCATCATTCTGGTGAAAAACTCATGAATATCTTTTATGATCTTCCAGTTCACACCTTCAGAGCTTGTATATTAACCATCTTCTATATTTTTAACGTGCTATTCAGACTCCTTATTTATTCTCCTAAATAACTTTAATTGGAATTCCTCTTGCATTTTCTCTCGATCAACATCCACACAAATACAACTAAATCATTTATAGATGACAGACAGTTGTGTTACTAATAATAATACAATTCATTAAATTTCCAAGGATAGGATAAATGTATCAACTGGATCTTCCACAATATTCAATGACTCGCCCAAACTTCAATCAACAAGCATTTTGTTCTTTCAGATAGGTGAGGGAATGTTACATCTGCTTTCTAAATGCCAGAGGCTTCCTTCAGAGATTTAATACCCACGCTTAACCAAAGGAACACTCTTGGTTGCAGAAAACAGAAGGTGCTGTTGGAAACAGCCTGTGTGTGTGTGTGTGTGTGTGTGTGTGTGTGTGTGTGTGTGTGTGTTTGTGTGTACAGGTATGTGTGAATGCATGCGCATGTGTACATTTATATATGTATGTTTGTATGTGTGTGTATGTATGTATTGTATTTATATTTGCATGTATATTCCACAATCCTATAACTGCTTAGTAACTACAGATACTAAGAGAGAAACATGTCTAGGTGAGTAGCATACAATCGTTCATGAAGTTAAAAGGCTTAAGTAATTACAGGGAAGAGCAGACAAAACTCCTAGACAACAAATTAAATATTGACACTTCTAAATAGAGGCTTTATATGCTGATACAAGCTCATACAATTTAATTCACCAACATCTTTAACTATGTTCAAAATATCAGCCACTACACTACTAACATATGCCCTTGAAAAACAATTGCTTAGAACACACTATAGACCACTAAGGATGAAAACTAATCCCCAGGAATCAGTTCCCCAATTCCATCCTCATTTCACTAAGATTAAGGAGGATGCCATGAGGTCCTCCATAGCATAACTCTGTCCAGCAGTCTTCCTTCTACAATAGTGTCAGTTTAGCTCTGACAGCCTGGACTTCTCAAGGATGAGATTTAGTTCCCCAACTCAAGAACTCAGGCTTCTCTAGCCAGGCTTCTTGTATATAACCTTTGTGTAGAGTATCTTTCTCCAAGGATTAAGCTGAGCCAGACTATGAGGTTGTTCCTTTGTTTTATCTCTTAAGGATAGTTATGATAGATGTTATTAGTCTATAACAGACTGATACCAATATACTGAATGCCATCCTTTTCTAACTGTAAGTTGTTTATCCATTGTCTTCGTATTCCTGCACAAAACATCATCACCAAGAAGCAAGTTGGGGAAGAAAGGTTTATTCAGCTTCCACATTGCTGTTTATCACCAAAGGAATTCAGGACAGGAACTCACACAGGGCAGGAACTTGGAGGCAGGAGCTGATGAAGAGGCCATGGAAGAGTGCTACTTACTGGATTGTTTCCCCTGGCTTGCTCAGCCTGCTTTCTTATAGAATCCAGGACTACCAGCCCAGGGATGGCACCACCCACAATGGGCCCTCCTATTCTTGATCACTAACTGAGAAACTGCCTTACAGCTGGACTTCATGGAGCCATTTCCTCAAAGGAGGCTCCTTTCTCTGTGATAACTCCAGCTTGTGACAAGTTGACACACAAACCAGCCAGTACATCCATTGTCTAAAATAACAGGTTGTCAGTCTCTTTCACTCTTTCATAAGCAAAACTAAAGAGAGATATGTTTCTGCCTATGTGTTTGTGCATATATGTGTGTCTTTGTGTGTATGTGTGTCTTTGTCTTTGTGTGTGTGTGTTTGTGTGTATATGTTTGGTTTTTCTCTTATATTTAAAAGTTTGTACGACACAAGCATATAACTTTATGATTAAAAGATCTATGCCATCTTATCCTCAAAGTTAGAGATATGAAATGTTGAAAGATCTGCTTGAAATTTTAGGCTTTAGTCTGTAGTTGTTGAGCCACAGCATTGCAGAATTGCAAGAATAAATTACTGGAGGGTTTTTTGGTTTTGTTTTTTGTTTGTTTGTTTATTTTGTGCTGTGTTACAGCTTATTAGAAACAATCCTGATCAAGCAGGTTGGAAATAAGTTAATCAGCTAACCCTCTCATTCTCACCCCCAATTGAAGTACTTCATTACTGCAGAGTGATATTTGAATATCAATGTATGTACTAGACATACATTGATATGGTTCATAAGCTAAAATAAATCCTTATAAACAGCTGTGGGACAATTGCTTTCTTGCAGATAATTAATATAAATTGTGCTTATCTGTTTTCTAATCATTTTATTATTGATTTCACTTTTATTATCATTAACAATAATTTAAAGAAAATATCTAAAAAAAAATAAAACAATGATTTATACATGAACATGTTGGCATCAGTTTCCCTGATATGAAATGATCAATAAGACCTGCTTTTAAAATAATTACCAAACCTTCAGCCCGAGTATGTGGTCACCTGTTTCCTCCATCCTGAGAGACATCAGTCCTTACTTTACGTCTGTTGATAGAAGCTCAGAACACTATGTGGCTAACGGCACTGAAAGCTACTGCCTCACAGAATAATTTTGTTAAATTTCTCACTAATGTATTATTTTCACTTGTAGAGATAATGTTAGTGCCATGCAATATTCAAATTGTTTGAAGAGATCAGGATAAGGCCTTTGATAGATCATTATTTCATGTTCAAATATTAAAGATCCACCAGGGACTGATGAGATGGCTCAGCAAGTAAAGACATTTGTCAATGAACCTGATAACACGAGTCTGATCACTAGGACCCATGGGCCTGAAGCAGAGTACCCACTCTTTAAATTGTCCACTGATGCCTTGTGGCACACATATACAAGGTAAATAAGTAAAAATGTAATAAAACTTAAAAGAATAAAAATATTTTTTAAAAAAATCTGCTTTATGCAATCATTTCTTTTCCATTACCACAGCAAAGTGTGTCCTTCTCTAAATGATCAGTCTGCAAGTTCCCCCACTGGCTAGGCATTGGATGACTGGCAGGTTCCTGGTGTCCTCTCATTTACCTGATAACTTAACAAGGTGCATATTCACAGACAGATCTTGGAAACTCTTATAAACTCAGTGGCCTGTGCTTCATCAAAGGTTTATACTGAAGATGGCACCCACACAAGTGAAGGGGGAAACTGAGTCAATCCCCTTGATAAATCACTTGCTACTTTGGATCACCAAAGCAATTCCATTTTTATGTGGATTTCACTCATGTAGGAGACTCATGTGTTGCAATGTGCATGCGTGTGTATCTATGTGCATATGTGTATATGCATGAGTAACTGAGTTTCTGTGTGTATGTATTGATTTGTGTGTGCCTATGTGCATGTGTATTTCTGCACATATGTATGTATGTATGTATGTATGTACAGCTATGCCCTGTGTTGCATTTTAGCTAGGAGTGAGTCCTAGACTACACTCCTAAACAGCCTGTCAATTCTTTTATTTCATAGAAATATCCAATAATTTCACATTCTATTTTAAGGCACTGTATTATCATTATCATAACATACTTGATGTTACCATGTTCAGATCTTCCTATATTTAATGAAATGTAAGTTTATCCATTATTTTCTATCAGAAAAATTAATTTTGGACAAAAAGGCAAAGTACAAGAGAAATTGAAATGTTTTATGCTGAGACCTTTAAATATCTATACTATTATGCTAAACCAAATATTTCTCTTTCTTCACAACCTCGCCAGCATCTGTTGTCACCTGAGTCTTTTATCCTAGATTCCATCTCTAAATTCTAATATATACATACACACACAGTGGTCATGAAAAGATTATGTAGAGAAAATATTCCAACCCATGAGAATAAACAAAGTATTATTAAACTAAAGCATAGAAATGAAAGAATTTTTTATAGGCAATAGTTCTCACTCTGGATATTTCATGATATAAGAATCAAATATATATATATATATGTATATATATATATATAACATAATCATTCATGGTCTCTCTTACTGAATTGTGTCTTAATAAGTATCACTTTCATTAAATACCTTCATCCAAGAATATTATCTACACCTGCAACATTCCACTTAACTTTGATTAGAGAACTCCACTTTAAAAGAGTAAAAAATGGACGTGAAAAGAATGAAATTCCCAAATATACATCATTTCCTATATGGTGGCATGGCTTTTCTCTGCTTCAAAACATCAGAATTTAGAGCAATAATTTTGTAGTTTGAATATTCTTTATAAATATTTCCAAGTCTGATTTTAAAGATTCTAATTATTATTTGTCTCTTTGCCTCTCTTTGTATCCGCTTCTCTATATCATGTATAGTCATTCTTCACAGAAGCTGGGCAAGGGTATCATATTCTCTGCAACTGATTTACTAAGAGTTATAACAGCTGGATGTGGACACGAGACATCTATGTACACAAACACACATGAAAAGTTAAATGCAGTTGTTTTAAAGAAATGTCTTAGACTCTTCTTAACAAAGTCTGATTTGTTTACACTCTTTGGAGTGCATTCTTTTGACAATTTTGTTCTATGTTCATATCTCTATAAACAATTTAATATCATCTGGGAATATTTGTTTCATTTTAGAAGGGACATAATTTAGGATAGGGGAATTCTTTTGTGTCTGTGATGCAGATCTTTGGGAAGAAAGGGACCTCTTTAACCCAGGGAACTTTATCTGGAGATTCTTGTGCTGAACACCAGTGTTCCCTAGAAGTCAACCTAAGACCTGGGGGTTTGAGTGTGTCGTCTCACATCCATGGGGGATGGCATGATTGGAGGATAAGTGGGAAAAGCAAAAAATAAGACTTATTGAGGAAAGTTAGGGAGCCTTCCTAGGAAGACATCATTCAGATGTTAGTCTGAGGACTTTTTATAGGACTTATATCAGAAACTAGTCAGTGATTACATAATTTTCTGTAAGGTATGCTCATTCTCTGGACAAACTATAGCCCAGACCAATGGAGGTTCAAATGTTCTAAGCAAATTTAATCAGCTGTAATTAGATGGAAGGACAAGACAGAGCAGCATTGCCTTACATATGCTCCTAAGAGGGGCTTCTTAGTAAACAGTGGTTGAGTTGTTTCTTCCAGAGCCCTCCATTTTTACTTACATGATAAGCTTGGATGTCTCAAACCAGCTTTGCTCTTGACTCTGGATTTGCTGTTTTAACTCTAACCTTCCTTTTAACTAACTAATTTTAGTTTTCACCTTAACATTATGGCATGTCATATTTGCATTCTAAATCTCTCATTTTAAAAAGGAGTTCATATACAGGGTACCTGTAAAGGAGAGAGAATGTTCGGTCAGCCTTAAGTACCTGAAAGGCACAGGGACAAACCCTTGGTTGCTGGCCCATGACAACACTGAGAGGAGGCATGACATTTCACAGATCTTGGATTGTGTAGCCACTGGGGAATGTGTTCTATGACATCTCCTGTGGATTGAAAATGCCCTGCTGTAGAGAAGAATGATGCTTCCATCTCCAGATCAGATGAGATAGAAGCACAGAGGTCATGGAGCTCACAGACAATAGGAAGCTCACAGACTTAAAACACTCACAGGCCCCTCTCCAAGGTGATTTTGGCAGGGATCAATTTCTGGTGTGAGCAGACTCAAATTGTTGGTAGAGATATCTACAAGATACTCCAGGAGGTCTGGGTGTAGCTTAAGAGAATCCTCACCTACACTTGGATAATATTTTGGTGATGCAGCTGGCACTGAGTCATTTCTTCTTGCAAGTCACTACAGTTAATTCTGGACCCTACAAAAGACTTGGACACATAATTTCTTTGGCCTCACATAAGTGTTTTCTCTGGATGCAAAGATGTTTCTTCATTTTCCTCACTAAAGATGACTTTAATGTCCACTCATTCCTGTTGCTCTTTCACCTCTGTCTTCATGAGGTGAAGAACTTTGTCCAACAGGTATTCCCTGTAACAGACCCAGATAACCATGAGCAGAACCTCAAACTATAGAACAATCAAAGAGAAAAGCTGTATTCTTTTGAGCTTTTGCCTCTCTGGTACTTTATTTTTTCACCATAATGAAAATCTGCCTGTCATTTGAGTGAAAGTTTTACTGGTCTCATAATGACACTCAAGACTGAAAAATTACCCACAGAAGCAGGGATCACAGTCACAATCACGAATGCTTTCCTTTCGTAGCCCCAGCATCTCAGAGACCTACAGTGTAGCACAGAAGAAAGTTCTCAAAGACACTTTTCTGACTCATTTTAACTCCCTCTAGCTCATGAAAACATCCATCTGCCTATGACGCTTACAAGACAGTGACAGTCTTTCAATTCACTGAAATCTTACATTCAAATAATTTCTCTTTCATTCCTATTCTATTGCCTTGTCACAAGAAGAGATGTGAGGTGCCTTTCAGAAAACAATCTTGCACACAAGTGAAGAAACTGTGGTTATTTGTATGAAATATCTCCTTGTGAAAAGAACACCCAAAGTAAGCAAAAAAAAAAGTATGGGAAACTGAAAACGCTTCATTTTGTAGCACACAGCTGCTTTTTCTGGAATCTGTTCTATTTTTTCCTTTCTTTTCAATAGTTTTATGTTGTAATTGTGCAGAATAAGACAGATGCATATTACTGAAATTGCCAGGTAGATAAATATCTCAATATCTCTCTATTAGGAGCCATAGAATCATAAAGAGAAAATGGCTTTTTAATGGCATGATGCAATAGAAACCAAACACAGTGGAAGTTAAAACCTATGGTCACACACCTCTCTGGATAAAAATAATTGTTGGGGAATTTCTCCTTTAAAATGCTCAAGATGCCACTACATAAAACAGTTTTAATGCAATCACATAACCCATATAAATACATCTTAATCAGCCATAAAATTGAAAGCATACCAATATTACCTAAGATGATAGGATTTTAGCTCAGTAAAAACATCTTGTAAGCAATGGAATTATGTTTTCTGTTGATGGTTAAATATTAATGACCAAATATGTTACAGTGGTGATATGACCACAGCAAAAACATGTGACCTTGCTTTTGTTTGACCCCTGTATCTGAAGTTCTGATGTTTATGTTTCTCTGAGATTTTTACAAAATACTTTAATACTGACTAATCTAAGTTTGTTAATCCAAATGTCAACACTCCAGCCATTCATCTCAGGAGACTGAATAGACTTGATTTCTTTAAACCTAGATAATAAATTGCATTTTGAATGTTCTAAAAATTTCAATTTTTGCAAAAAGTCCAACTTGTTATTAATTTTTAAATTTAATGCAATAACAATGCTTCTGGCTTTCAAACAGGACTTAATAGCGGCAGGTTATTCTCTTAAATTATATAAAATTAAAAGACAAGAAATATATAATTAATTGATATTATGTATTCTAAGCCCTTCAATTCACCAATAAATATTCCTAAATTCTCTATATTATTTTAAAGCTATAATGGTATTATTGAAATCTACTATGTATGCATAGGCACATGTATACACATGTTATGTATATGTGAGTGTATACACACATGCTTTAACAAGTGGTTGCCACAATACACATGTGAAAGTCCAAGAGCTGGTGGATGCTGTTTCTTCTCTTTCATCATGATTTTCTCAGGGATCAAATTCTGGTTATAAGAGTTGATGGCGAGCACTGTTATCCACTGAGCCATCTTGCTTGGCAAGTTGAAATAATTGAACTACTAGCAAGAAATAAATGACTTACATTCATTTAAAAAAAGAACTTGAATGATGAGTCACAATCCCAATTTGACCTAAACAGCTCTTTTTTAGGGTCACAACTACATCATGTAGGAAATTAAGTTGTAAGAGAAACTAAGCATATGCAATTAATGCTTTGAATATATGTGGGTGATCTAGAAAGGGAGAAAAGAAGCATGTTTTGTAAAGCTAAGAAAGATGAAAAATGTAAGTAGGGTAAATAATAAAGGAACATTCGTAATAAAGAGAGCTTGCACACATGCCCTGCCCCAAGTGCTCCTGGTGGTTAGCTGGTTACTGCTTTTACATTGGCATCCTCACCTTGTACTATACTGGCACCTGGGGTACTCAGCTCAACAGCTGACAGTTTAACTAATATGATTTAACAGAAATATCTTATGATTGTCATCCCAGGCATCAAATGAATATCATGTAAAAAAAACCCCACAATTAAATAAATAACTCTACTATAAAATAATACTCTTTTATAATTCATAATGCAGGTGCTCAAAACTAGACTTTTCAGTGAAGACACTATATTGGAACAAAATCTTCAAGTCCAGGTTGCTGATTTCTTTGGTTTCTTTCTTTCAAGATAGCTATAACTCAAGTCATGAGATTTAGTTCATTTGCAAAGTGATATACGAAAGAAAATATATTTCTAAAAACTTACAAATTTGAAACCAAGATCCTATAATGTTACCAGCATCTTTTCCTATACTTTACTCGAAATCAGTAATGAAGATATTTTTGTAGTGACCTTCCAAAGCACTGTTTATTTTAATAACACAGAATTAATAAACCAGTGGACAGAAGGTTTAGTTGAATTGTCCCACTACACGGCAGGATGGTACCTGGAAGAAAGCTGAGCGTAGGGTAGACGCATGATTGTTTCTCTTGTACTGTAGAATATTCCTGAGCAACAGAGCATATCAGTACATAGGGAAAGACCAAATTTGGCTATGAGTTTGTTTATATTGTAAAAATAAAAGCTATTTATTATTTTCATAATGATTACTAATTGCTTAATGCATTGCTAAATAGAAAATTCTTTTTTTTTATTAGATGTTTTCCTTATTCACAATATCTTTTTTCCCAGGTTCCCCTCCAAAAAAAAAAAAAAGGAAAAAATAAAATAAAATTAAAAAACAAAAAC
>JADRCD010231429.1:0-26034 GCA_019843815.1 Montemys delectorum
AAAAAACAATGTATTAGATTCTCAAAGGGAAAAAAGAGAAATCTATTACAGAAATAGTAGATAAACCAAGCCTGAAGTACATAAACTATAAGTTTTGCACAAAATTAAGACAATATAAACAGGCTTTAGTGAGTGGAATAACTGACTGGGATGTGGTTGCATCTCCTTTCCTGCCCAGGGCTCCTTGCTGCATCTGATATTGTGTCTGAGTTTGATGTTACCATGACATTTGCAGTGATAACTTGTAAAGCAGTTAGCCCATGAGGTAGCCCAGGTTTTCCCCTCTCCATCTACCTTCTTCTGAAATTTAAAGTAGAAATCAATCCAAGGATTATAGGGCCGCCCTTTAGGCTAATTCCGCATTAAATGCTTAATAGTCACAAAGCGTGTGGCTGAATAAAAATAATCCTTATTTCTCACATTTTCTTACACATCTTAACTTTTAGTTAATATGCCTGTCATCATTTTGTTGCAGGTATATGCCGAAAATTTTCCTGCATCATTGAAATCAGGAAAACTAGGAACATAGTTGATTTGTACAAGTAGTAAAAGAATGCATGGAAAATACTACAGAAGATGTAGTAATTAGAGGAAAAAACATAGCTTCTAAAAAAGTCATAATTTTATTCAGTTGTAAACCTCTTCCATTATCTACTGGGAGGGAGGACAATGAGCTGCTAACATCTGTAGTTTTAATGCATGTTGTTCTAAGGGAGACAAGTTTAGATAAAAATATACTCCAGTTTACAATAGCTAACTAAACGTCAGCCCAACTGCAACAGTCTCTACCATAATGGACTATTCAACAGAGTCTCTGCTGTTAACAATGACAGCTTAAATTCAGAATACATACCGTGCTCCCAAAGTTTCCCTACTAGGATAAACTGAAACTGTCTATAGAGATTTCAGCTTTTAGAACGTGGCCTTCTATCTGGAACAATAAAGTCGTATGTAGGACATAAGCAACATCATATATATATATATATATATATATATATATATATATATACAGAAAAGATACTTTCTAATACTCAAAGGTTGCTGTAATGTAAACAATCATCTAACATAAAGAATAACATAAAGAATAACCTAAAGAATAGTCTTGTCTGAAAAAGCAGTCTTGCTTCATTGCAGTCTTGCTTCAGCAGAGAATATGAAGAACTTGTCAGTCTAAACAACTCACAACATATGATCATATTCATTTAATCAGTGTATAGGTCATCAACACTTACTCTGGGAAGTAATCGTAGCTCAGACGCTTCCATCCTGCAGCAAGCAGGCCCAGGTCTCAGAAGGGGCCCCTTGGAGTGGCTGCAGTGAGAGGCTGGAAGCCAAAGGATCCTCACGTGCAGAAGGTGCCCTGCCTTAACTCCAAACAGTGCACAGCTCCTACACAGACAGGAAGGAGAAGCAAGCAGGAGAAAGGAGAGGAGCCTAGCTTCTCAAATGTTGGCATGCTAACCTGGCTGTGACGTCAAGCTCTTTAGGTATTAAGAATCAGATGCATGGATTCTTGGGTTGATTCCAAAATGGTAGCTTCCCCACCTACAGGACTGACCCTGCTGAGAACAAAAGCATACCTCTGCTTGTCTTTTTCAAGGCTTTCTGAGCATCGCCCCAATCCTCACTCCAGTAACAACTCCTTCAGTATTTAATCAAGCTCACGTCTCCATTTACTGAACTTCATTAAATGAATATGAAGTGATTAGGCTTGTTTCTGACCACTATTGTCAATCAAAGGAGGTCAGGAAGAAAGAATGTTGTGCTATATTAAGTGTTCAATAGACGTATTTTAATAGGAAAAACATGTTGAAGGAGGTTGTCATTAACTAGCTAGGCATTTCTTCTCTGGAATATGTGTATCTTTGCTGAGTACATGGAATATGGGCTTAGGCAAATCAAATCAGACCATGTAATTCAGGTCATCTGAATTTTCATTGCCTGTCATTTCCAATCATGCTTCACAGTAACAGCCTTGAAAGGGACTCCATCCTCTGTGGGCAGCACATAGGTCTCAGATCACTGTCCACCACAACTGTGACCTTTCTCATGGAGCCTGGACTCTGCTTTAGAGACAGGATAAATGATGTTTGTGGGGGTCATATCATGAGATTACATGTTAATAGAAAGGGCAAGAGACTTTTCTCTTCCACCAACTGAAGTCCTGTATCCTGTCCCTTCTATCACAGGTAAATGGAGCCGGAGAGGGCTCAGATCATATCACAAACTCACCACAGTCTGCAATCAGCTGTCTGGGAATAGACTTTGCTTTTACACATTTTCTTGATACAAGAAAAAAAAAAAAAAGCCAGCCCCTCCCTCCTTTTTCTGTCTTTAGAAGAATCATAGACACAAGACTAACTCATTTCTTGTACAAGTAGATCTCTTTTCATCTAGTCTACATAGTGCCCAGATTGCAGACAGCCTCCTTTGCACATGCTAGCACATTTATTTTGAAAATTTCTCAATGGCCAAGAGCCACAGCAGAGAGATTGCTCTTCTTCCTTTCTGTTTTTCCCCACCCAAACGATGGTTTTAATTTTTTTCACAATAGCATCTCTATTGTTACCTTTTCATTTTCAACTGGTTATTTTCTACCTCTTTGATCATACAATGTTCCTCTTTGAGATTTGGGGATGCTGTGAGCCTTTGCCTGCCTTCTGCAAAGAAGGAAGTCCTCCCTACAATATACCTCTCCCATCACCTTGCAGTCTTAGTCCAAAGGCAACATCATTTATCACAGGTCCTTAATATGTTTTAAATGTTAATGAATTGGAGAATGCCCTAAGTTATCCTTTAATCTAATATTTTATACTGTCTTCTCAGGATTGGCAGGACTTGCTAGCTTTGTAAAAGAGTGTGCCTCCTTTGAAAAGACCACAGACCTAGAATTACTGATTTCTTCAATCTATGCTAGACTTATAGCTAACAAATGAACTTTAAATGAATAAGGTCAAGTGTTGTTAACTAAGTTGAAGTGAAAACATGAAAATCTAAATCCTTTGTCCACAATATAGTCATTGGAAACTGATACTTCCATGGTTTTATATGAACTGAGGATTTTTGGTTATTGTTTTTTTATTAATTCTAGCTAATCTGAACATTCACCGAGAGTTTCGACAATTAAATGCTGAAATTTATTTGTCCTTATTTTAAAGAAGAGATTACAATTTTTCCTTGCACTTTATCCTTTTAGTTTTTAATCAACCTGTTTTTATGTACCTCAGGCAATAAAACTACTATTGCTTTAGGAACAGTAGTTTGCATCTTAATAAGCTTTCTTTTAATATATTAGTTGGGCAGTGCTAAAGGAGAGGAAATCATTGCCCAAGCAAAGAAAGAAATGGTACACAAAGAACGTATGCTTTAATTTCTGTCACTCAGCGGAACTAGTTAAAAGCCCTGTCTCAAGACTTAGTCGTGAGGAAACCCTTAACCTTGCTTTCTTCCAAGTTGAGACACTTCAATGTTACAGCAAAATGACCAGGGACTCTTCCTCTCTGATATCTGAATGATGCTGTAAAATATGGTGGTTGTGTAACTACACTAGCATGAGACATTGATATGTGTCTCTCAAAAGCCTTTGGGCATTCTTGGGAGACTGTTTCATGGCCAATGGCTCTCTTGGTATTCTAGAGCCTCTGAGTATACCTGTTCTCATATTTTTGTTTCTTCAAATAAAGACAAGCAGGTCAAACATGAATGCTTCTCCTTTTGTGAATAAAACTGAATTGGAACACAGCCCTCGCTAGGACTGAGTATTGGGTCTGGCTGCTTTCCCGCTGCAAAAGCAGTTGTGTGGTTGTGAAAAACCCCAAGACATGTAAAGGCTAAAGCCATTGCCAAATGATCCTCCACTGAAACAAAATAAAAGAGACAAGAATAGCTCTTTGTGCCAAACGAGGAAACTAGTTATGCTGTTTACAGTTACACACCGAAAGGATTGATGGACTGTGCGTAGCTGGGAAACATATAAGCGAGAGATATCTGCATGGAATAGCAAGACTCAGAGCTAAGGAAGAGGCTGGCCTCTGAGAGGTGCGAATAAAGCAATTGTGTGAGGGGTGGGGATGGAGAAAGGTTGTTTCTCAGGACACTGGATAGAAAAAACTTTACTAAGGGCCTACTGCCTGAGGGCCACTGGGCCATGTAAGGACTGGGAATGTGGGTACCATACTACAACTAGATCTGTGCTCCTGAACCCAGGTACTCACACGCTGCGATGGGGCAGGAAGAAAAGCTTGATGAGCGGGTGTGTGTAGAGCCAAAGGTCCAGATGGGCGAGGCTCAGTACTTGCAGCTGGGCTCTAGGACATGAAATCATACAGCCCTGGCCTGGACCCCACTCTTAGTCAGCCAGGCAGCCACGCCCCATAGCCGCTGTAAGGTGGCCGCGCCTCCTTCTGAGATTTCAGGCACTACGGGCTGTCTTCAAGTTCTACCTTGGCCAGCTCCACTCCTCTAGCCCCAGGCTGGGGATCAAGGCCTGTCCTCACCCATCTGTGGCCTCCAGGGCACGCCCCTCACGTGCCCTTTCCCCAGGACGCTGGCTACGTTGGGTTTGTGCCGGAAGCTCCAGGTGTCCTGTCTATATCCTCCAGGCTCATACCTGGGCATTATGGTTGAGGCCATCCAGACTAGAAGCCTAACGGTTGTAATGCAGATCTTTACTCCCAGCACTCAGGAAGCAGACACGGGCAGATCTCTGAGAGTCTGAGGCCAAACTAACCTACTGAGCGAGTTCCAGGACAGGCAGAACTACACAGAAAGACCCTGCCTGGACACACTCACCTCCACCCCACAAGAAAAGTTGCATGAGGGCTCCAAGAGATGCTAGAGCTCAGCTGTGGCTAGAATGCTGTCTACAGATCTCCCGAGAGGGGAGGATAGGCTAGAGACCTGGGGTACAGCTGGGTAGAGACTTAGTCTCTTCCTTTCCTGCTGGGGAGCAGGGACTGCAGAACTTACAAGGCTGGTAGGAACTAAAGAGCCCTAAGAATGGGCTGCCCAAGGTTGGTATTGATAATACCTTATCCCTACCTTGTCATTGTTACGACCAGCTAAAACCTGGCCTGCGTGTCCCAGTTTGTAGACCACCCCCCTCCAACTTCTGAAGTAGAATGCTCCCCACTAAGGGTAGGAACAGAAAACGCATCCTCCTCACCTGTCTGAGCAACATACTATAGACTCTGAGTCTTGAGGTTATTCCAGGGAAACAACCCAGAAGAACCTGAGGTGAGAATGCCCAGGGCTCAGGCACTGAGGGGATAGATTCTGGCTTGCACTGATGAGAGACCTGCAGAGTCAAGTTTCTGACAGTAGCAAGGATGACTATCGAATTAGGGGAAAGCGCTTGGTCTCACCCTTGTTCTGCAAAAAATGTCCTTCTCACCGATGCTGGAGATAGATCTCTAGCTCAAAGAGGCTTCCCATAATGGGACATCATGCACGCATAAAATCGAGAGAGCATCATTCTATATAGAATAGGTGGGTTTTTATAGCACATTTTGTAATGACATGTCTTACTCGCATAACTCACTAATTTTGTTTCCTGTCTTTATAGAACAACTTGCCAGGTGATCTGGGAATATGAAATATGCCTGTTGCTGGGATTCTGCAGAACTTTCGTTTACAGATACATGCCAAGATGGGAGAGGTATAGGGCTGGGGCTAGCGGTAGGTGACGAGGCTTCAGAGTATTGTAAACGTAGTATTCATCTGTCCTGAAAAGTGGACCATCTTTTATACCACCGCACTCTAGAATGACTTATATTCCAGCTACACTTCAGTCTTTAGTATGCAGTGGGTGTCTTGAACAGATCTTTGTGTTCTCCCACCAATACTGAACAGTCCAAGACATACTGCTGCTGGAGTATCTTTCTCCTCATACACCACCATCATTCTCTGCCTCCCAGGTCATCAAATTAGTCTACAGTGCCTACACCACTAAATTTAACAATCAAAGCTCAATGCATTGACCTACAATTCTAGCTCTCTCCTGTCTTGTCAGCTCCATCTCAAACATGGACCTCCATGCTTGGCTCAAGCTAAAGCCTGGTAGTTTACAATGTAGAAAAGCATGGTTCTTCCTCTTGAGTCCCGAATGGCTTCTTTGGGTCATTCTTCACTCTTCCAGAAACCTTAACACTCATTTATTTCATGAACCTTATCTTGTCATGTACTATAATCATTCTATTTACAATGTTCCATTTTTCTGTTTTCTCTTTACCTATTTACTAAGATATGTATTCTGGTGTTCTTATTCTCTTACAATAGATTATGATGTCGAAGGGGCAGGAGCACTTGTTCTATGCCCCTAACCCTGGTCTTACTGTGAGGACAGGAGGTTTCAGCCCAACAGACAAGCTGTCCACACTGAATCAATAAAATTCTTCTTCTGGGTATCCTGTCTCTGTCCTCATGGTTTTATCTCTTTAATGTTTTGTTGTGTACTCCTGAGGCCCTAATACATTTCTCTGAAAATGAGACATGGATATGAAATCATTATAATAGGAGCACTTAGGCTTGCTGCTGCAGGATTTTTGATTTAAACCATTTTTCGTGCTAGTATATGCTGTTCCATCTCATCATCCATCATGTTTGAGAGTAAAGCCATTGTCTCTGCCTTTTTCTGATTTGCACAAGAGCTCAGTAAGATATTCTTAGCCTGATGGAGATATTCAGGGTCTTGAAATAAATAGGATCCATCAATATTGGTGATTGCAGACTAATTCAGAAATGGTTTCCCTCAAAATACAGCAGGCTTTGTCCAAACCTCATGTCAAATTGCCCATGTTAATAGTGGTCCACAGCACAGGCAGACACCAGCTTCTCAAAATATCTTTTTTGCTACTACCTACAAATGCTTGAAAGAATTCACAAATGCAGATACCTTGTTATGCATGCTGCCTCCTGAAACTGCCTCTGAGACACCAGATGGCACAGCCAGAGCTGCACAAGTGACAGATGATAAAATGCATCAAACCACATAAATTAACCTCATCATGGCCATACTATCAGATGCTACCAGGGAAAGCAGGAGGACTGGGAGCAACTGTACTATATAACCCACAGAGATGGATTTACAACCCATCTGGGGTCTCTTATGTGAGAATACAGGAACCCCAGATGGCCAGTGAATTTTGGGCATTTGTAAATAGAGGGATAACTTAATCTTTCTGGAAATCAACTGACGCTTTGGTCAGAACAGATACTTTAGCCAGTAGTTAAGCCGTGTTTCACTTGACTTGGACAACTTCTAAATGTCATTATAGGACCTGTCCCTAGGCTGAGCCCATCAATGTGGCCTGACAGTTTCTAGGACAAAAAAAGGGAATGAGTGACCCACTTTCCGGTTACACTTAAACTGAGAGGTAATGAAGCCTTGCTATGTGTGGTGACACTAAATTTCTCAGAGGTGTCTCTGAGGGACACCATGAGGCACAGAACAATTGTCTAAGATACAGCTAGGGAAAAAGGACAGCATTCTTGACTGACTTAAATGACAGATCATCACTGGCAGATTGTATTTCTTAAGAGTGTGAACTGGGACTCAGTCTCATACCAGTACACTAAGCAACCCCAAGAATGCCATGCCTTGACAGGTGTACAGACAATCCTTAGGAACAGAGGAAGAGGAGAGAAATCGAGACATGATGAAGGGACAGTAGGTAGCTTAATAGTAACTGGTACAAGGCACGTGCTGGAGGGAGAGAAGGGTATGCTGAAGAAGTGTCATCAGATAGCAGGAAGAAAAGATGATGCCACGAACAGGTAATGACTGCAGACCAACGCTGAAATATCTGGCTGAAAGTTAAAAGGGAATTTCTTGAAGGCTGTCCACATTAGTGGTGATATCTGGCAAACACAGGTATCAAGTTATCAAAATATCTTGTTGCTATTACCTAGGATTCTTGAAATAACATATAGGCAGTGCTGAAGGATTATAAACAGTGCTCAAGGCCTCAGGGCTGCCTGTTTGTTACAAGGCCATGCACGGATGACTTGTGCTCCATTGAAGCCTCTCTCTCTCTGAAGGTTCTCAGCTTAGAGAATCCTCTCATTTTATATACCCCGTTTTCAGAGACACCCCCATGAACCGTAAAGGAGATCCAGCGTGTGGTCATACATACTTCTTATTACTGCAGTTCTAATAAGAAAAATAGGGAAGAAAAACATGAAATTTCAAGCATAAGTGAATCATAAGCAAAAAATAGATTTGCTCTCCTATCTATTACATTTTCCAGGCCCCTGACATTTACTATATTTTATCTGATTATAAATTAATCAATCTTATTTAGATCCAGCTATTTATTTTTTTGAAATTATAGCATAATTATATTATTTATTCTTTTCCTTTTTTCATCTAAATGCTCCCATGTTACCACACACACACACACACACACACACACACACGCACGCACAGATACATACACATCACTGAACTCTTTTAAATTCAGACTTTTTTGTTTCTAAATGCGGATACACAAATGCTGATATGCACAAGATCACATGCACACATCTTTCCTTAAATAGACAAATATAACCTGCTCAGTCTGTATAATGTTACTTACAAATATATGATTTCAGGGACGACCAAAAAGATAACCATTTGGTAATTGGGACGCTCTTCCCTGAGGAGGATTATTTCTTCTCTCAGCACTTCTTAGTTGCCTGTAGTTCTGGAGTTGCGATGAGATTCCTCCTTCCATCTTCACGTGTCTTTTGGCGTCATCCCTGTCCAGGTGGTGTTGAGGCAGCCATGTTGGTGACATGGTGTATGTATGCATTCTGATATTTCAAGGAGATACAGTGTTATAGAAAAGTCCCTGAATCTCTGGTTCCTTTTTTTTTTTTTAACTTTTTATTGGTTCTTTGTGAATTTCACATCATGCACCTCAATCCCACTCATTTTCCCATCCCTCCATATCCATCCGTGCCCCTTGCAACCACCCCTAAAAAGGAAAACAAAAATTAAATATAACAAAAAAAAGAGAAAAATAGCAAAATAAATAAATAAATAAAGTCTCACTGTGGAAGCTGTGCTGTGCCATAGTTTGTCACCCAGCATACCCTCTTGCCCAAAATTGAAATGACCCTTGCTAAGGACAGGGCTAGCTCTCGTGGTCTTACACCTTCTGAACTGGTTCTCCTTCGCCTGCCCTTACAGGGCCCAGCCCAACTTTGCTGCCCATGAAAGAGGGTAGATCAATTCTCCTACCTGCTGCAGGTGGTAAGGGCTGTAAGGGTGGACATTTCTCCCAACCAATATCACTATATGGATGATGAGGGGCAGCGCTGGTTCTCGTGGTTCTCATTCATTCTCTGTCTCTGTCTCTGTCTCTCTGTCTCTGTCTCTCTGTCTCTGTCTCTCTCTCTCTCTGTCTCTCTCTCTCTCTCTCTCATGCTCTTGGAGGTCAGCTCTCCCACACTGCTCAGGCAAGGGACAGATCAGCTCTCCCAAGTACCTCAGCTTGTGAAGTGTGTGGACGACTCTGTGCAGCCCTCAGACATCAAGGCGGCTTCAGGAGGAAGCCCAGACCAGAAATATCCACATGATTTTGGTATTAGCATGGACCATGGACATCAACACAGACTTCGGCTGCTGTGGGGCCATGGACCCAGATATAGCCCTTCAGTGACAGCACAGGCTGGGACCTCACCATGGCCTGAAGAAGCTGCGTAGATGACTCACATCAGGCTGATCCTTACCACCCTAGAATATCCAAGTTCTTCCTCTCTTCATAGTACATACACAGACCCTCTCTCTTTCCCCCTCTCCCTTCCTCTCCCCTCATCTCTCTACCACATACTTGCTTATCATAGTGGTACCTCTGAGTATCTTAGCCCATGTTGCATAGCAGTGGGTGGGGCTCTGGGTGTCTTTTGCACACCCATCACTATTTTATGACAGGTGTAACTCTGAGTATGGGCTTCTTGAGTGTGCATGCCCACTGATTCTTTGGCTCCTAACAATCTTTCCAGGCCATTTTCCACAATGATCTGTAGGCTAGAGTGCAGAAGTTGGTTTGTATTTCTATCTTCTTGGACTGAGCCTGACAACTTCACATTTTGATCAATCGTAATTTTCTATATTTGTTGCAAAGAGAAGTTTCCTTGATGGGGGCCGAGCACTGTGCTTATCTGTGAGCATAAGGACAAAAATCACATATAAAAAAAGAAAAGAACCACAAGTGAAAACTCCCATTTAAAATGAGCTCCCATTTACTCGCCACATGTTTCTGTCTACATCTGGGAGCAAGTTGAGGTACTCACAGCCTTAAGATGTTAAGCCTCCTAGAAGAAATTCCACAGACTGACTACTGCCTAACACAATAGAAAAGGCTATTGTTACCGTTGTAGAAGCTGGAAGATCAAAGTAGTGTCTGGAAGATACCAGTGATGGCTTTCAGAGTAGAGTGCAAACGGGCCATTGTCACATAACGATATACCACAAAGGATCATCTGACTTCTCACCCCCACTTATTTAACTGTAATTACTTTCTCAGAGGACTCACTTGCAACTATGCCACAGTGGACCTGCTTCAACATAAGAATTTCAGAGGACCACAATAGTTCCGTCCATAATACTATGAAAAAAACTGGGTCATTGACTTTTCCTGCGGTACATGAAAGAGCAGGATGTTGACATGATGTTTTCAGTGTGAGCAGTGCTCCTAGTACCTAGAAAGATGTGTGATTTATATAAAGCAGAATTGCACCACTCGCTGAAGTAAGTCTCCACCACAATGTCCCCTTAGCATCTGTAAAGTGAAGGTTTTTCTTCCAAGTGTAACCTTGGGCTGTTAGGCTACTCTAAGAACGTTAGACTCCCAGGCTTCCCTTTCTGCTGAAGAGCCTTCTGCCTGCTTCCTTCGCTCAGCTGGACATTTTGCTTAATGCCAAGATTCTGTCAGGAGTTTTTATGTAAATTCTAGAATTTTCATCACAGATTTTCCATGCTAAGTCCCATTTTGCCTGACGCCTTAAGCTCTCCATCTCCATGCTCACAGAGAATCCCAGATGCCTGTTTTCTCAAGCAGGGAAAGACAGAGGACTTTGTTCTGCCTGGAGGAGAAGGGAACTGTCCTGTTCGTCTCCAGGTGCCTCTCTCCTTCCCAGTTTGGATGAAGCACATTGTGTCATTCATTCTGATGTCTCTCGTTCTCTTTCAAGTTGAAATGCAGGCAAATGAGAGCCATTGGGAGCTGAAGCGTTTTGTTAGATATAAAAAAGCATCACTTAAGTCGATTCAAACTCACTCGCTGGAGAAAACTGACAATGTTCATTATTCCAGCCACTGGTAAAAGAACCGTAAGACTTGTAACTCAAACAAAGCTCCAGCTACAAATCCCATACACAAATGATGGAATGCCATAAGTCAAATCTGAATGCCATTCCGAGCCCCTTTAATCATTTCTTTCTTACTCTAATTTGTGAGTTCATCTGTCCACAACCCTGACTTCTTTTGTAGAACTGTAGTATCTCCAAGGGGCCTCTTATTATTTATCACAAACAATTGCTTTATTTTATAAGGGATCTTCCCACAACTTAAAATCCTGAAACTCTATCTGCCACTCTTCAGTGTCTTTCAGTCATTATGACGAGACCCTGATTGTTTCAAAGGACTTTCAGGCTTATCTGTTTCTGGCAAGTTGAGCTGGCCACCCTACAACCTCCAAACAAAGCAAAAGGCATCATTGGGTCCAAGACTTCTTCCAAGTCTCTAGAAATTTCAAGTCTTACAGCCAGGTAGGAAGGTCTGAAAGCAAGTTCTCTTTTGTGTAGCCATGACTCTTTCTAAAATACGATGTAAGTTCAGACTTAAAATTCAAACACAAAAATACTATTCCCTGGAAAGTGACCTTTCAATAATGTGCCGAGGACATCCATAAATATTTATTTTCACACCACCAGCTTTCACCGGGAAAGTTTTAGAAACAGGGTTCTTCCTCTCGTGTATAAGATACAGACCTGATGGTGCCTCCAGCTGTGCTGATTTTCAGACTGTTCACAATAGATAAGCTGACATTCAAGCCTCTGTAGCAACCGGGTATATTTCTATAGCTGCAGATGCCAAAGCCACAGGAGCCCAGTGACCCCCATCAAATCTGTCTACCCCTGTCTTGCCCGGGACACCACTACCCTTCCACATGTGCCACGCATCTCAGGTGTTATGCTTACTCACAATCGGAACTTTGCTTGAATTTTCCCAACGTCTACAGGAACAAGAGTGAGTGATGGCCCTTTGAGATGCTCACCTCCTAGTGTTACCTTACATGGCAGAGTAGTCCAGTGTAATCAGTGTGAAGGGACTGTGATGAGGGAATTGCTTGAGATTATACAGCTGAATCCAAATGATCACAGGGATTCTCACAAGAGGAAAGCCAAAGCTCAGGAAAGCAAAGGTGACTAAATTACAGAAGTGAGACTTGAAGATGGAAGAAGGGGCCATTAAGCCAAGGGATGGGAGGGATACCATTCAAAAATCTGGAAAGGAAAGGGGGTAGATCGCTTCAACAAACTGCAGGGCAAGTATGGCTCTGCCAACTTGGTCGATTACATTTGAGTTTAGTCTTACAATTGTGTGGAAATAAGTTTATCTTATTTTTAGAACAATAGGAAACTGTTCATAGACAGTTTCTTATTGGTCCTCCCTGATGATCAGCTTTGGGCATTGTTTGCTAACTTCTTCCTTCCTTTCTTTTCTTTTTGTACAGAGTCTTGTGTATCCAAGGGTGGCTTCTGATTCTCTATGTAGATAAGAGTCCTTGAACTTCTGATCCTGTTGCTCCCACCCCTCAAGTGCTGAGATTACAGGCCCACACAACTATGCCTAGCCTATGTGGTGATGAGAAGCAAACCCAGCACATTTTAAAAGCTAGATAAGTACTCTATGAAATGTGTCACAGTTTCCAGCCCTACCGGTGTATTTTTATTCAGGTGGATAACAGTTTCTTAACATGTAATTTAGTCCCTTGCATATATGACTTTGTGCACATGTGAGTGCCAGTGATTTCAGAGGGGGCTGGCCAGCTCAAAAAGTGCAGGCCTTTGGGGTAATGATGGCACACACCTATCAGCTGTGGGGAAGAGAAGAAGGTTATGTGACAGATGCTATGTCTGCCTAAATGATTTCCTTACACAAGCTGGTGGGTTGCAGCAGGCAACACACTCTATTACAGTTCAATTCCTTCATAAAACTAACATGCTAGCCTTGTCTTTGAAAAGAGCAATGCTCTCACTGAGGCACAATTACAGGAAAAGACAAGTCCTAAAGTTACCTTTGGCTCTCAGCTTATGGCCTCTTTTCTTTAGACAAAGTCTGAAAATGAAAGATGCCCATGAGCTTCCTTACACATTTATTTTCAAGCAGTCTCAACTCTGAGTGCAAGCTGGAGGCTTCAAAGCCCAAGTGACTGGCTCTGTTTCCCCCAACAAGGCACTGGGTCACTCATCTTCAGTGCTCTCATGGAGTAAAGAACCCAGGACAAACCTAAGACGCAGCCTCTATCTACATGGAACCCACTCACCTACCAGTTCATCTATCCACAAACCATCTAGCCACAGTTCATCCATCCACTTCTCAACATTAACACATCTAACTGCTGTTATTTTTATCAAAATAGCTTAAGCAAAAAAAAAAAAAAAGTTCTATAAGGGTCTCAGAACAAACATTATTGATTTTATCTGGAAGTAAAGCCCAGCCAATGAGTTTCTTTCTTGTCTTCCATTTACTACAGTTTTGTGGTAACACTTAATATCACCAAGTTAATCAGTATCTGTGGTGAGAAAATAGACTGTGAACCTAATAGTATTTTTTAAAGTTTCTCAGTTTATTATTTCCATCTAAATAACCCATACAATCTGCACAAGGACATGGTCACTGGTACCCGTTTGAGCCATTATATTTGCTTTAAATAAAAAGCGAGCTCAAACAGATAGGATGGCAAATCATTAACTTATTGTAAAAATATGCTTTTCCTGCTAATGCTGCTAATGGTATTTTACTGATTTTAAATACATGCTTTTAAATGCGTGTAGGTACTCAACTGAATGTAAAATGAGAAACTTTAGAAATAAACATGCTACTGAAAAAATATCAGTTGGGCCATAATGCCAGAATATATTTACATATTTATAAATTTTGTTGAAAGATGTGAATGTTTAGATGGTTTCTGATGTACAAACTGTGTGTGTGTGTGTGTGTGTGTGTGTGTGTGTGTGTGTGTGTTTGTGTATGTGTGTATACATGTGTGAATGAATGTATGAGACAGGCCAGAGGACAATATACTGAGTCTCTTAACTGGCCTAGAACTCACTAAATAGACTACATTTGATAGCCCGCAAGCCCCAGAGATCCAAATTTCTGTTTCCCCATTGCTGGGATAACAAGTGCTTGTGACACACCTGGATTTTTTAAAATATCTGACAATTTCAGACATTTTGTATAATATGTTCTGCTAACACTCACCCTCCCACTGTCTCTGGTCCTCCTCCTACTCACGCCAGTCTCCCCCTCTTTCTCTCACTACCCTATCCCACTTTCGTGTGTTCTTTTTTTATTTGTTATTTGGGTCTACTGGGTTTGAGGAGAGCTGCTCACACGAACATGAGTGTAAACTCATTCAGTGAGCGTGAGTAACTCACCAGTGGCTACAGGCCTGAAGGTAATTACTTTTCCTCCTCCAGTAGAGCTGAGTAGCCACTGCCCTAGGATAGGGTCAGAAATCAGTTACCCCCATAACTTGTGCTACTGTCTCACCAGTAACTGCTTCTTGCCTGGCAGTTGATATTGTAACATGCAGTGCACAAAGATCGGAAAGACTGTTGCTGTTCTTTATCATCTAGCCTCCCACATTACAACTTCTGACACTCTGTAGGCTAGCCAGGTGGAGGAAGCTTCTAGCCCAGTTCTAGAAGGGTAGCTCTATATTCTGCTAAAGAATTTTGTGTGTTTTTGTCAGCAACAGGGTCTTATTATCCATATTTGGTGGGTAATCATGGGCAACGGCCATATCTTGTAAGGTTTGGAGAGCCTCTGGGGCCTTCCTAGACAACAACTCTTGGAGGGGTGTCCCATACCTGGTTCTAGAACTTTTATTTAATAATACGTGGTTTCTGGGATTAGCATTATCCACCCATTCACAGTACCTCTACCCAATGTCTGTTTGGTTCATTGTTGTTGTTGTTCTCATATAAATAGCTTATAGAGAAGACACATGTGTGGCTTCTGCATGCAGTACCTCTACTCAATGTCTGTTTGGTTCATTGTTGTTGTTGTCACTATAAATAGCTTATAGAGAGGACGCATGTGTGGCTTCTACATACATATTTAGCTTGGGTAGCTCCCCCAACCATATCTCTTTCTCTACTTCCACCCCATCCCTGTTTAAACCTTGTCATCTCCAGCATCCCTCCTGTTTTCTACTACTTCCAAGCTCTTTAAGGCCTTTGTACCACTCCTTCACTATAGTCTTTTCCTTACTTCTAGTGTTCTATAAACATTCCAATTTGTACAGAGCTAAAAATTTGAACCTAAGATCCACATATAAAAGAAAATATATGTATTCATGGGTTTTCTGTGGGGTTTGGGGAATCAAACTCAAGTCCTCATGAAAGTTATCTTATCTACAAACTATATTTTAGTTTGATTAGTTTTGATGTTAACTTGACACGTCTGAGAAGAGAGAAATTGAATCCAAGAATGACGTCCACTGGGAAGGACTGTAGGTGTGTCTATGGAGCATTTCCTTGATGGCTAATCGGTGTAGGGAGGCCCAGCCCAGTCTGAGCTGTGCTCTTCCTGGGCAGACAGTCCTGGGAAGTATAAGAAAGGCAATTGAACAGAAGCCTGGGAGCAAACAAGTAAACACTGTTCCTCCATGGTCTCTGCTTTAGCTCCTGTATGTAGAGTCCTAGCGTTTCTACCTCAGGTTCCTTAGATGCTGGGCTGTAACCTGTGAGTCAAATACACTCTTTTTTTTTTCAATTTTTTTTTTTTTTTGGTTAGCATTTTATCACCTCAACAAAGAAGTAAACTAGAAAAGAAATACGTGTAAAATATAATCTTTTATTTAGATTAATCAAATACATTCAGAAATAATGGTAAGTATAAAATTGACTTCTACAATAAAATAAAAAAAGACATGTTTTCCCATTTCAAGGATTTCAGTTAAAAAAAAAAATTCTCCTATGCATTGTGTAAGGTCATAAGGGAAGGAACAGATTTCAACAACCAATAAAAATACAGCTTTTAAATCCTTTCAAGTTTTTCCATCAAAAGGGTTTTTTCCTTCCAACAAGGAACCCAAATTCTTTAACAAGTATAGGTGTTTACCAATAGCCATCTAATCTTCCAGTCTCACTCCTCCACCTATGAGCTCTGGTTGGTAGTGGCCAATGACGCTTGGATGCCTAAAGATTCAAGCTAGAGATGAGCTCTGTCTTGGAAGGGCTGTGATTGATAGTCTATTCTTGGATAGAAGAGATGTTAAAGAGAAGTCAGGAAAGTTTGACACCACATTGATTTCTCTCACTTCTTGGAAAACAATGTTTGATGATATATATTTAAATATTCTTTTTTATGTTGGAGTGATTAAATGACCTTTCCTTACTTAAAGATTTGTCTTTCTACAGTATTCTCTCTCAGTAACCTTGATTTATGTCCTTAGAATACATACTAGCTGGCTAGAGATGACCCAAAACTGTGATGTCAGCCCAGAGAAACCAAAAATCTGCATATTGAGAATTAATTGTTCCCATAGTCACAGAATAACTATGACAGCCTAACTCATTTAGACCATATTTTAGTCTCCCCAATGACATGCTCACAGATACATATTTATAAATGTGTCCTATTTATGGCAGTTGCAAAGATAACAACTTAATGCCACAAAATAATAATATTCAGCTCCCGTAAGCAGTTCTCTCTATTCCAGTTAGCATCCCACTCCTTGCCCTGAAGCAGCTGCCTATTCTTTCTGTATCTCTGCCCCTCAAGGGCTTCATACTGTATCTTCTGCAGTCCTACCAGCTAAATGTCATTCGTTATGGTTAATATTATGGAGAGAATGGACTTGGTGCATTTTTAAAAAGAGAAAGCAGACCCACCCTACACTTATACTCTCCCTACGTCTTTTCTACTGTGAATCATCTAAAGCAAGCGTTCTCAACTTACAGGTCACAAGCCCTGTGAGGGTAGAACAACCCTTTCACAGGGGTCACCCTCAAAAAACATGGATATTTAAGTTACGATTCGTAACAGAAGCAAAATTACAGCGATGAAGTAACAACAAAGATAATCTTATGCTTGGGGTCACCACAGCATGATGACGTATTAAAGCGTCGCAGTACAAGGAAGGCACAGAATCACTAACCTAAAAGGTTACTGCTACTGAATCAATCAGACATCCTAACATCTGATGGAGACATTACATTATGTATAGATGTTCTTGAAGAAACCGGTATTATAGCTTGGTATATGTAAAGCACTCTGATGACTTTAAAGTTAGATTTACAAAGGAGGCTGTTTGAAAAATGAAGTAGTAGGTGGTGCCTTTAGAAAAGGAGTCCAGCAGAAGAACAAAAGAGGAAGGCCATAAGGTATTTAAAATAACAGGATCCAATTTACACACATAATGAAGCTCGTGGAATCTTACAGTTAATACATACGATAATACAGAGAAATTTTAGTGAGATGTGAATGGTTCACAGAGAGTCATAATATACAACATAGAGAATAATTAGGGCACTAATGTTCTTGAGAAAACATTCAGGGAAGACAGGCACTGAACTGTTTGAAGGGATATCAAGTAGCGTTAACTTAGCTGAAAGAAAACAAAAACAAAAACAAAAACATAGAGGATGAATATTTAAAGCACAGTAAGAGACCAGCAAGGTGGCTGAATTAAGACCAAGTATGATGACTTCAATTTGATTCGTTACAGAAGAAGAGAGAACCAATTCCCAAAAGTTGTCCTCTGATCTCTACACTTGCAATTATAAATACCATCTCCAAAATCCCAGGAAAATTGGTATTTGATGATTAATTATTTAGACATTACAATAACTTAAAGAGAATATATTGGAATGTTATCCCTCTGCTTCCTCAAGATTCAAAGGGCTAATACTCTTCTTTATTACTCCAAGTTTACTGAAAGTCGTGATGTCAGGAAATCCTGGTATTCCACCTTTCTACTCTCAATATTGGGGCAGATATTTATTACAAGCAGAGATTTTGGTTTTTTTTTTTCATTAAAAACATTCTGATATTATAATTTGATTAGATTTCTCCCTTCCCTTTCCTCCCTCCAATCCTTCCCTACTCTCCTTCAAATTCACAGTTTCTTCTTTTTGCTTTTTTAACTAATTATTATTGCATGTATATATGTATATAATGTATATATATATATAATTATATGTATATAATTCCTAATATATATATATAATTATATGTATATAATTCCTAAATATAACCAGTTCACTCTATATAATGCTACCCATATGTATATTTTTAGTACTGATCATTTGGCACTAGACAATTGGTATGCTCTTCTCTGGAAATGAAACCTCTCATATTACCAGAATTCCTTAGTTGCTTCTAGTCCTTTCTATGGGGTTGAGGCCTCATGAGTTTTTCCAGTCCAGCTTGGCATGTCCATTGGTATCATCCTTGTCACTCACCAACATAGGGAGTCATGTCAGTGAGAATTTATTAGTTAGTGTACCTTTTGATATTACTGGAAGACACAATCTCACTCCCTGATCCTCTGGATCTTACAGTCTGGTAGCTCCTTAGCATTAGGTGTTGAAGAAATTGTAGATGTATCAAGAGTTCTTACATTAAAAAGCCTAAACAGAACACCAATTGCTTATGCTCTAAGATCAAGAATTGACAAATGGGACCTCATAAAATTGCTAAGCTTCTGTAAGGCAAAGGATACCATCAATAGGACAAAATGGCAACCAATAGATTGAGAAAAGATCTTTACCAATCCTATATCTGATAGAGGGCTAATATCCAATATATACAAAGAACCCAAGAAGTTAGACTCCAGAAAACCAAATAACACTATTAAAAATGGGGTACAGGAGGAAAGGACCTAAGCCTTGTGAAGGTTTTGTGCCCCAGTGTAGGGGAATGCCAGGGCCAATAAGTGGGGAGAGGGTGGGGTGGCAGGCATGGGGAGGGGGGAGAGGCAAAAGGGGTTTGTTCTTGTTTGTTTGTTTGTTTGTTTGTTTGTTTGTTTTTTAGAGGGGAACCTGGGAAAGGAGAAATTTACATGTAAATAAAGAAAATATATATATATATATAAAAGAATTGTACTACTCAAAGCCATTGTTTTTAAATGATACTAATTTTAAAATTGTATTTACTTATAAACAACTGAAACTCTCTTTTTGCCATTTCAGAGTTAAATTAAGCTAGCAGAAAAAAAATGGGGTACAGAGCTAAACAAAGAATTCTCAACTGTAGAATATCAAATGGCTGAGAAGCACCTAAAGAAATGTTCAATATCCTTAGTCATCAGGGAAATGCAAATCAAAACAATCCTGAGATTCTATCTCACACCAGTCAGAATGGCTAAGATCAAAAACTCAGGTGACAGTAGATGCTGGCAAGGTTGTGCAGAAAGAGGAAGACTCCTTCATTGCTAGTGGGATTGCAAGCTGGTACAACCACTCTGGAAATCAGTTTGGCAGTTCCTCAGGAAATTGGACATAGTACTACCTGAGGACCCAGCTATATCACTCCTGGCCATATACCCAGAAGATGCTCCAGCATGTAATAAGGACACATGCTCCACCATGTTCATAGCAGCCTTATTTATAATAGCCAGAAGCTGGAAACAACCCAGATGTCCCTCAACAAAGGAATGGAAACAGAAACTGTGGTACATCTACACAATGGAGTACTACTTAGCTATTAAAAACAATGAATTTATGAAATTCTTAGGGAAATGGATGGATCCGGAAAGTATCATCTTGAGTGAGGTAAACCAATCACAAAAGAACACACATGGTATGCATTCTCTGATAAGTGGATATTAGCCCATAAGCTCAGAATACC
Organism: Montemys delectorum; assembly: GCA_019843815.1. Taxonomy (NCBI): domain Eukaryota; kingdom Metazoa; phylum Chordata; class Mammalia; order Rodentia; family Muridae; genus Montemys; species Montemys delectorum. The sequence goes on from JADRCD010231429.1 coordinate 20,072, forward strand.
CCAGATACAATCCATAAGCCACAAGAAACTCAAGAAGAAGGAAGACCAAAGTGTGGATACTTCTTAGAAGGGGGAACAAAATACACATGGAAGGATTTGCAGAGACAAAGTATGGAGCAGAGACTGAAGGAAGGACAATCCATAGACTGCTCTCCTTGGGAATCCTTCGTATATTCAGTCACCAAACCCAGACACTATTGTGGATGCTGGCAAGTGTTGGTTGACAGGAGCCTAATATAGCTGTCTCCTGAGAGGCTCTGACAGTGCCCGACTAATACAGAATTTGAGGCTCACAGCCATCCATTAGACTGAGGACAGGGTTCCCACTGAAGGAGCTAGAGAAAGGACCCAAGGAGCTGAAGAGGTTTGCAGCCCCTTAGGAGGAACAACAATATAAAAACTAACTATTACCCTCAGAGCTCCCAGGGACTAAACAACCAACCAAAGAGTACACATTGGGAGGACTCATGGCTCCAGCTGCATATGTAGCAGAGGATGGCCTAGTCGGTCATCAATGGGAGGACAGGCCCTTGGCCCTGTGAAGGTTCTATGCCCCAGTGTAGGGGAATGCCAGGGCCAAGAAGTGGGAGAGGGTGGGTTGGTGAGCAGGGGAGGGAGGAGGGAATAGGGGCTTTATCAGAGGGGAAACCAGGAAAGAGGATGTCATTTGAAATGTAAATAAAGAAAATATCTAATAAAAAATAAATTAAAAAAAAAGAAGTCTAATGGGAGAAATATTCCCACGTGTGAGAAAAAAAAAAGTCTTTTCAAAAGTAAATATCCAGAAATAAGATTCCAAGATATCTAGAAATATAAACCCCATCCCGTATTCTTTATAAATATCAGTTCTTTAAAATGAGAATCTCAATGAATATCATTTATGTTGTCTTCCAAAAGAAATGACTTGAGCCTGGAACCTTTAAAATTCCTTTGCAATGGTGTGATAGCATTGCAGCTAACTGCAATTGGCTGCTCATGCCCAGAGTACCTTCTCTGACCCTTTACCACTCCCAACTCTCAACATATTTCACTGTTTACGCATAACAGTACCTTTGCCTGTCTAGTAAAATAGTTTTTCATGCAATAACTGAGCAATGGTTTCAAGAGATCTACATTGAAATGTGATTACCCCTCAAAGTGATCATTAAACACAACAAATGACAATCCAAGAAACATACTTAGGAAGGTTTTCATCTGTAACCAATTTGCAAAATATTTAAATCATCCATCTTGACTACTGAATAAGCAACACAGAGCTTCCACTTCTTCCTCACAGTTTATAGTACTTAACTGTTTGTCTTCATTTTCAACAAGAAAAGAAGTATCTCTTAAACAATAGGGTTTTTTTTAACTTATAATTTTTAGATGAACTTTTTGAAGGGTCTAAAGAGAAAAGACTTAGGAATGGGAAACAGATGTCAACATGAGTCCATTGAAAGGATCAGGTCTGAGGGGTTTCATACTGTGGCTCTCTATAAACCTGAATCAGACTTCTTTAACGTCAGTCCTACATCTTCCAAGTGTGGGAGAGGGAAGGAAAGATGTGGGTGGCCTCAGGCATTCTCTGTGTGGACAGCACATTCTCGGGACAAGCACTTGGTTCTTTGGGATGAGCAGTAACAGATCTGAAGATATGCAATCTGAGGAAAAGGAACAAAGGGATATTCTTTACACATAATTCTGATACCAGGACAGAGAATAGAAAATCAAGAATGTGAGTTTAACTGGAGAAGGTGGGCTGCTTTATTCAAGTCCAATTTAGTGTGTTGTGCAGTTGGGACCCTCCCATCTGATTAAAGCAGTTCACAGATGGGCTCCAGGGAGGATTTCATCAAACATTGGGAAGAATGACAGCCATCACAATGATACCTCAGACATATTGAAAATGTCAACAAGGACAGGGAAAGAATATCAACAGATTTCAATTGTTTGTGCACATAACCTCAAGAAAAATATCATAACTTAAATGACCTAATACTCTCACACCCATAGTGCAGTTGTCTGCTGTGTAATAATGAGACACCTTCAGTTTTACTAGCATTGAAATTAACAGTCCCTGAGCACTTACCAGACCATTTATTTGTCTTCCAGATTCCCATGTCCCTTTCTTCTTTGCCAGTTCTTTTCAGCTTTCCAAAACTAATTCATAACTATGCATTTGTGTACACTGTCACCATTGTTTTGAGAAATAGAATTAAAAATTCCTTATAAAGAAAACTCCAGAGGTTAATCAAATATAATGTACACATAAGGAAAGAACTAACAAGTGCCAGACAGTAATTCCTTAACAGTTGGAGTGATTTTAATTATAAGGTAGTTGGTTAATTAAATATGAACAGACAGAGGGAGGGAGTTGGCACACTTCCACAAGGAACCAAAAGGCACATGCCTAGGCAACGTACAGAAAATAAAATGGAAATGCCACAAAAGATCTACTTCCAAGGAGAATAAAAGAGAAATCATTGCATGAATAAATAAAAAAAAATTATTCATTTAAATTGGAGTAGGGCAATTGCCCATTTCCAACTTCCCTGACAATTAAATTACAAAAACAAAAGCAAAGAGCTCTGTGAAGTTCACTGATGGTAAACAAAAGGAATAATATTTCAAAAGGTGTTCCTCCTCTATTCCTATCTAGATGTGTGTGTGTTCACTCTTTGTGGAATATAAATCACTATGGAAAAATGCTCGCTTTGGGTTAGTTTTGGTTTATTCTTATTGCCTTTTAAGCTTACATTTAGCTCAATTGCAGGAGTAGATGTGAAAAAAAGCCAGAAAAGTATAGTTTCCTTAGGAAGGGAAATGCTTAAATGCACCACTACAGATGTATCTATGAAGGCAGAACTAATTTTGATGAAATGATTTAGTATAACTTTCAAAGGACCATGCCGACACATTTACTAATGGTACTAAAGCAATCTCCTGCATTTATTTTTGCCTGGTGGATTATAAACAAGACAAATTTCCCAGGCAAAGGAGAGGCAGATATCAACTCCTTCTCTGTTCTACATTTTCCTGGAGCCCTTAAGTGCCCTACAAGCACCTCTTCTAAGAAAGAAAGAGAGAGGACTCAAATAGTGAGAAGTCTTCATGCTTTGTCATGGTATACATGGGGATGCAAAACAGAAACCATGAGAATTAAACATTTAAAGGAGACTGTACAGGAACTACAGACACGAACTACAGAAAACCTGGACAAAGGGAAGATACACATCTAAATTCTGATAACGATCAATGATGAATTCAGGAAACGTCAAATTCAGAAAGATCATTTCTCCAGATTTGCTCATCTGGCTGCTTTGAAGACCACTGCAGACAACTCATGAGCAAAGTCTTCCTCTAGCAGTGGATGTGCTCATGGGGGGGGGGGCTTGCTGCTGTTGTTAATGTCTGCCATTATTATTGATAGTCTAAGTAACAGGAAAGCTGCTATCATAGTAAATAAGTCACATCTATAATGCCGATCATGTGACCAAGAATTTTGTGCTTGAACAAATGCTGAAGAATTTACGACTGCAGGAAAATGGTAGGAAGGAGTCCTGTGTGATTAGCCTGTACATGTTTGCTCCTTAGGTAGAAAATAAATAAAAGAAAATAATCATATGAGGAAGGCAATTCACTTACAATGAAATATTCATTAGTAATACTTACACTCAATGTTTATTGAGCCAGACACAGTTGATATTATGGACAAGTGTACCAATCTTCAATCCTATAAAAGATACTAGTCCTAGTACAAAAGACAGAAACCACATCACCTATTTAATGAAAACATAAAGATGCACTGAAGAACTGAAAAGACAAAGAAACAAGGAGGTAGTAACTACAGAGATGAGCTAACTCCATTAAAGCTAAAGGAACAGATGGAAAATTTGCAATTCTGAAAATTTAGAAGGGTGGAGAAAGGACCTTATAGAGTTAAACTGAGACTTCTGAAAAGGGAGATACAGTAGTATTTCTGGTTAAATTCAAGGAGGTCATGTCTGTTGTGTTGTACAGTGTGTGTTGAGGGGGGTGTTGAATGAAATGACAATTCTATGTTGAAGAAAATCACTAGTTTGAAGCAATTAAATATGGATAGGAAAAATAGAGGTATCAGCATCCTTATATCTCTAGTCCCTCTGGTGTAGTCTAGTAACAGATCTTAGCAGAGGGGAAGACAACTAAGGAGATGCATCCCAGAGACAGCATCCTAAAGCAGAGGACGAAGAGGACCCTAAAGAGGGTGTGAAGCTAAGAGACAAAAGCCAAGATGTACCGACTCCACAAGTACATCTACATCAGACAGATGAAAAACATCGAGATAGCAGAGAGGTAAAGTGTCTTCCGCAAGGCTACACAGCAATTAAGAAGGAAAGCTGGGATTCAATGCCAGGCAGGCCGACATTAGAGTTTCTTTATACTTTTCCATCTTTTGAGATAGAGCTTGTGGTGGTGGTAAAAGGAGAGCCTAGGTTGCTTTCCAGGGCAATTCAGACACAGAGTGCAGAGATTCAGTAATATTTCAGTCTGGACCTCTTGTAATATTCATATAGAAGAAATATAAATGCACTATATAATACAAAAAGACTCTTTGGCTTCCACAGTACAAGTTAAGCAGGAATCAGCTCATGAAAACCCATACTCTCTTAAGTACCTATAATAATGTGTGCCCTAGGCTAAGACAAGTCTACCAATGCTACACACAGCAAGGGCCCTTGGAAATAATTCCTTGTACCTACCTTTGTTGCTTGTTCCTGGTGCTCAGATTCCTCCTACATTTGTTTCAGAATCATTTAGAATACTTATGCCCATGGCCAGCGTAAAGTAGACATTTCTTATTTCAAACATTATACATTTCCCTCCAAATCATCCTGTATTGGTGACTAAAGACAGAAGAGCATAGTTTTTTCTTCAAGGACCTGCCATCTAATAGTCTGGGAGAATGAGAGGAACAAATTGGGGGTAAATATTTATTAGAACCTGTGACATGAAGAGGAAAAGTAGACTGCTGGGACACCAAAGAATGAAAGTAGGATGACTGAGCTGTGGAACCATTCTTAAAGCACATAGTTTTTGAGGGGAGCTTTTAGGAAGTGACTCAAGCAAGAAAATGTGAGACATGATCTGGTAAGGTATGTGTAGAAGCAGCACTAAGTACACAAGCAGATGAAGAGTGACATTATTGCTACAGGATGAGAAAAACTGGAATTTGGAGGGAACAGTAGACTAAGAACCTACAAGTAGTTAGTGTTGCATCAGGCAAATAGCATGTTGGGGGACATGGGCATGTGGGAATAGAAGACTGATAATTGTGTCTAAAAGCTGTATACAGTAGTCAAAAGGGTATGAGCATTCTTACTTTAAGCAGGTATACTCAATGAATTGCTAATTAGAAACAAGAAAGGAGCAACACTACTGAAACATGTTTTGTGAAGAATGAACCTCTTACAAGATGTGGTCTTATACGCCTCTAATTCCAGCACTGGGAATGTAGAAGCAGGCAAATTTCCATGTGTTATAGATCTACATAGTAAGTTCCAGGACAGCCAAAGCAAATAGGGAAAGCAAAAATACAATCAAACAAAATAAACCTCAAAAATCATAAAATCAGAATATTATAATGGTTTCATTTATTTAAAAATCTAAGAAAGAAGCAAAGAGAGTGAGTGGTTGCTTCAAGCTGGGGATAGGCAGGGACTGGTTGTGCTAGCAACAAGGGTGGAAGGCAGATGTCAGGCTCTAGGTTTAGAGTCAAATAAATCAGGATACACAGCACGGAATGTTGGGTGGCATGAAGCCACCGAGTGGAGAGGTGGCACAGCTTTGTGTAGACAAGGTCCAGCTCCCCCAGAGCCTGCAGAACTGAGGCAGATCTCACAGGGCAGGACAATGCAGATCAGTGTTTGCAAAGGCAACTTCACATTCTCCTGGGCTTCGGCCCATCAGTCAAGCCTGTGAAACACCTACAAATAAAGAAAAGC